>BQNB010046541.1:0-32303 GCA_026074375.1 Tanacetum coccineum
ACAAACAGGGAACCTCAGTTGCTCCACGGTTTTCACCTTTGCAATTGATACTTTTGGACGTTTATCATCTTTGTTACCTTTTCTGGGTCGTCTCTTGAGCCATGCGATCTCACCCTCAGTCACAAAGTAATCATACTTCAGCTTATCTAAATTGACACAGTTTCTGTTGTAGACACGAACAAGGTCCTGATTCTCATCATAGAACACATATGATGCATTTCGCCAATCATAATCTTTTGGTTCTTTGTGTCCTTTAATGCCCAAATCTTTCCATAGTTTCCACATACGGTCGATATTCGAATGATGGATGTAAAACAGAGGGTCAAACCCCGTAGAGTAGAAGTTACCCATGTCCTCATTATTAAACCGTGTCGGGTCACCAATCCATCTATGCACAGCCGTGTGAGTCCCAGCTTCGACAGATCCAATCGACTTGGCACCATCTGGAACAGGCGCATCACCAGCTACGTATTCGCCTCCAAAGAAACTCTGTGAATCAGTTCCATTTGTCACCAATTCTCGGTACACAGTGCTGAGATTACATTGTTTTTGCACTTCATTTGAAACGTCACGGTCACTGCCACCAAAGTCGAGATCAACTAGTAGTGGTGGCATGTGACGAGCATCACGGTAAACGTCATACGCAGGGCTGTTCACTGGCAAGAAAAAGTCGGGAATCGTCATTCCGCCATCTGGATCGTCCCAGTTCCAGTAAGGCAAGGCGAACGTGTCATCATTGATCAATTTCCCGAGAATTCTCTCGTAGAAATATAGGTACCAACGATGGAACGGAAAGAAGAGCCATGAGTTATGAACCTGGATATCGATATCAGGGAAACCGCTATCGACTTGAGTATAACCACCGTTACAATAAGCACAATGAATCCTAGCTTGGCTTGTGAAACTGTGCGGGTGGTCATCTGGGAGAGCCCTCATGGCTGCAATGGCTTTCAAGTATTTATCCACTTGCGATTGCGTTCCCAAATGTGCGGGCCATCGGACTCGAGTTTTGCATTCGTTAGGAAACTCAAACAGTTTAACCTCCTTCCCAAGGCGAGGAGGGCAGCATTTCCCATCCCTTACAGCACAAGCAGAATCTTTAAAGCCGTAAGTTGAGTCCTTGCATGACGTCGATATATCAGGAGCCGTAATGGGACTAGCAAATGCTGACGGGAGTGAAGTAAGGCTGGCGGCCGTATACAGGCCGCCAAGCCCCACGAGAAGGTTCCTTCGGTCTACATTATTGGGTAGTATAAGCTTTTGTGTTTGGGGTAGTATGAGTTGGTTTTCAGTGTCTTCAGGTGAGGCGTTGCATGAGACTTTGAAACCTGCATGGGTTTGGTTGGTTCGAGTCTTGGAGATGAATTGTGAGTTGGTGGATGTGGCTAATTGTTTAGATGGAAATGAAGTGATCAATAAAGGGAATACTGTAGAAGACATAGTTGAAGAAAAGAGAGGTGTACTGTGTCTTAATACGTATTTTGAGCTCCTATTTATAATGGATTCATGTATAAGGAAGACAAAAGTCGGTATGAAATATTATTGTCACGTTTATTTAAATTTATATTATATTTCGCAATTTTATAAAAAGAGAGAACATTTTTTTATTGAATTTAAAAGGATATCTGTATATATATTCCTTTCTAGAAAAAGGTCATATGCTACCATTTTCACGTATACGTACGTGTTCACATCTTATGAAAAATTGTTAATTGTTCTTCCAAAGTTGTTTAGTGGTTTAAGATTTTCTAGTTTAGTTGTTTTATAAGCTAATAATCCCTACAAGATAATGACATAGTGACACATACAAAACATGATATATAACTGACCTAGAATCATAAGTCAACCAACAATTAATACCAACTACCGCTACAAGAAAAAAGGGCTTTAACGACGAATGAAAACTCGTCACTATTAGAGGAAAATTCGTCACTAAACCGGTTTAATGACGAAAATCGACGTCGTCACTTGTCGTCACAATAGTTCCGTCACAAATTTATTAATGACGAAATTGAATTTGACACTAAATTAATGACGAACCAAAGTCGTCACTTACGGGTGTGTGACAACCCATTTCTTCACTTAATTTCATCACAAAAGTGGCTAAAATCGTCACTATCTGCTGGAATTAGTGACGAAAAAAGGCGTCATTATTTGGGTGAACCTAATGGGAAACTAACAGGACCTTAACGTTCAATAGTGACGAAATACGTCGTCACTTTCCAAAATCCTATATCCCAATATTGCAATACCTACAATTGTAAATATGGGTATATGTATACAAAAAATGCAAACTATACTTACCAATGAAAACCTAGAATACTGATTTCATAAACATAACATCCAATAATGGGTCCAAAAGAAATTTAAAACACAATTATTATCGAAAGGATATGTGTATACAAATGAATCCATTTAATTACAAACAATCATTATAGAAAACGAACACTTTGTCTATAATCGCGATATGATATCCTATGTATTTTATCATGCAAGTAATCTATCTATCATCCTGGACTTGAACGTGATTTACTTTCTTTTAGCGGATGGAACTCTCATCTCTTTCTGTAGACATACAATTGAAAGATAATAGAAATTGATATTGATTAGATTGATTTCATTACATAACAAAGCATGTCTATTTATAATAGAACATAGCTTTAGGAATAATCTACTAAACCCTAGATCTAATGGACCTCAAGCCCACAATGGCTTGGGCCAATAATTTATGCGTCTAACACTTAAATGCTTTATATAATAGTATAGATATGGACATCTACAAGAGAATATGCCAACTAGTAGGAATACGGAGTTTCGAGCATAATTTATTTGGCAGTGTTGTATGAGTATATTCAATTCCATATGGTAAGTTAGTAAAATCTGGAAAAACATATTTTAGGATTTTTTAATTAAATTTGGAAAAAAATGCTGGAGATGTTAAAGTATTCTTTAAAATTTATTTTAATAAAAATACAAATTCAAAGAAAAAAGAAAGGAGAAAGAAGAAGAGGGCACATAAGTCATTTTGTTAGTGCAACATTGACTAGGATATTCTTTATATATTAATGATGACAAATAAACGTTCGCAACACTTACAATTACAAACGATAGCCAAAATCCGGAAAACCGGAAACTTCAATAAATGTATGAATATGATATTTAAGAACTTTGATACCACTCAAAAAGAGTGTTAGACGATAGATTGAGCAAAAACAAATCCTCCCGTTTTTAACAAAATGTCAACTCAAATCTTTTACCAATTGCCTCTAGACAAGGCCGAATCTTCTTTTCTAAACCTAGTATGAATATACTTTCAACATACCATCAATCAAAAGAATCCATTGACCTAATCCCGTATTTACATTAGACCCTAATCACGAATGGGTTTTACTCCCCTAAATGGATCGAAACAAATTCGAAGGTCCAGCTGATGCTGTACACGCATCAGTTCGCCTTATGTGATATGCTTTTACGTGAATGCAAAGCACTTAACTTGTTTGCCTCAAAATATGTATAGATCAAAACCAATTTTCTGTATCAAGATTAGAGGTCCAAGTTGACTATTTAAGTTTGTAGTATTTGAAGCTTAATTTTACTTTGATCCTTTATGCCTTTTTCTATATAAATGATTTACAAACTCCCACATATATTGCTCACACGCCCTCTACACAATCACTTATATTCTAAACATCCTCATAATCATTTCTTAATCTCTTTTATTTTTTTCTACATATCAAATGATTATATACACCTTCCACACTTTCTATACACTCCTTTCTTAAACCTGCCCATAATCACATGTGCCTATCTCTTCTCTCTCTTAATGAAAATTTGATTATTAAACCATAATCAATCCTTTGATTATTCTCTTCTTCATCATCAACACCATCTCTAAGCTTAAACCTTTTTCCATATCAACCGACCCACAAATAATACCCACACGTGACAACTCACATTCTTTACACAATTATACTTGAATCATACAACTCCTTTCCATCACATCAAAACATTCTTCACCGCGTATACTTCCTATACATTCTATTCTTCAATCCTATAACTCACACACTTCTCTCATGAATTCAAGTTACACACACACACTCAAAGCTTTCTCTACACACCTCTCATATCCTCTCAAGCTTGAATTCAAATCTTACAACTTCACTAATCTTCTCCTATACACATTGCCACCTTACCATATCATCTCAACCATTCAATTTGAATGTGATCTTTAGGCTCCAAACCATCACATCACTCCAACCCATTGTCAACTCACCTCCAACTAGTTCTTATCCTTCTCCAACATATTTAAATGCAATTCAAATTTGAATTACATGATTCAGGCTCTAAACTATCAAATCATTCCAACTCTTCTTATCTCATTCTTTACCACACATGTCTAATAAGATTTGAATTTGAAATTTAAATTCAAATATATATCCCTCAACATACATACTTTCTCTCTAGAAAAGGGAATTATTTCTTTGAAATATTATTTAATCTTTTTGCATATCCTTTCTATCCTAACCTATGCCAACTCATCAACATAACCATGGTTAGTTTCCAACTAAACCATATACACGTGAGAAAGACCATTACCCAAACACAAAACCATTTGTTCAATACTTCTTCTCTATCTCTTTGATATTGGACAAACACTCCCCAATCTTCTTCTAAATTACTTCACAAATGTTTTTATCAAATGGCTATTTGAGTTGGTTGACCTTGAGTGTAAGAATAGTGGAAAGGTCAAAGCGTGAAGTACAATTGGGGGTTCAGCAAGAATAGGTAGTTAAAATGCCAAAAAGCTAGAAAAACCAAGGAGTGTTCTGGCGGGCTGACGCATGGGTCAGCGCGCCACTGGCTGTGAGGATTTGCCATATTTGGTTTTTGGCCTATAAATAACTCCTCTTGGTTGTTGTATTCCTTACCTTTTGCCATTCTTTCTTACTCACTTTTCTCATCTCTTATCCTCTAAGTCTATCACCTCTTTGTCTTAATCTTCAAATCTATCATCAAGATGAGAGAACACATCTTCAATCAAGAGAGGACACACAATACTAAATCCACACTTGTGTGTTAGTAGTCGAGGGTTTTCTTTCTCACACCCTTTATATTTGAATTGAGTCTCTAGATTAGGTTAGGTTTTGATTTGAACATCAACTTTCATTCAATTTGGTTATATGTGAAGTCTTATATCTTAGTGATCAAATCTAGATCATTAGGGATCTAGTTGGGGTTTGGTAAGCTTCAAAGGGGAAGTTCTTAGTGGTCTCAGTTAATGTAAGTGATCCAAGAGGTTAAGTCAAATCACGGGTTCTTAGGAGTGGATTCCGAGGGTGGAGTACCGTAGGGAGTAGCTCTTCTTAGTGAGTGTCGATCTTCGTGCATATCGGTGGAGCGAAGTTGTAATACGGTTTATACTAGAGTAATAGTATAGGTGTCATGGATTCGTAACTGGACGTAAGGATGGTCTAAACCCCCCATCCCAAACCAATATATATCATGGTGTCTCTCTCTCTATCTCCATCTACTTATTGTTGTTATAGCTAAGTAGATCATCACACCACTCGGTTGTTTGTGACTTGAAGTTTTAGAAACTTCAAAGAAGTCAAGATAACAGTATTCACCCCCCACTCTATGGTTCTATTCTCGGTATCAGAGCGGTTTACTCAAGTTTTCAAGCATTAAAGCCTTCTTGAAAAGTCGTTTTAAGTTGAAAACTTATTTTTCAAAAATTCGAAATCCTAACTCCGGTTTTTGAAAAAGTTAAGTAAAGATCCATGGCTCAAGAGAACTATGCTGAGGGGTGCTCTATACAAAGACCACCTTTGCTAGAAGCCGATGGGTTTTGCTTTTAGATAACCCGCTTTGAGACTTACATTAAGTCCAAAGATATTGACTTATGGCAAGTCATTCAAAACGGTGATTTTTACTTCGAAGTAGAAGACTCAAAAACAAATATGATGAATGAGACACCGTATGAACTTCTCAAGGATGATCAAAAGAAGCAACTCGACAAGAACAACGAATCCAAGATGACTCTTTACAATGCCCTGCCTTGTAAGGAGTACGAACGAGTCTTCATGTCCAAAACCGCCAAGGAAGTATGCCATACACTCATCATCACTCACCAAGGCAGTTCACAAGTTAAGGATTGCAAGATTGATCTTCTCACTCAACAATATGAGAAGTTCTCAATCTTAAGTGAAGAAACTATTGATAGCGGCTTCACTAGATTCAATGCTATTGTCACTAGTCTCAAATCTTTAGATCATGACTATTCTAGAAAGAATCATGTGAGGAAATTTCTTTGAGCTCTTCTACTAAAATGGAGAGTGAAGGTAATGGCCATTGAAGAAGCCAAAGACTTGGCTACACTTCCTCTTAACGAGCTAATCGAAAACCTTAAGGTCTATGAAATGATCTTGGAAAATGATAGCGGAGCTTCCAATACCACCAAGGAAAAGGTCAAGTCGTTAGCTCTTAAAGCTAAAGTCACTATGGAACAAACTAGTGATGATAGTGATAGTCAAGAAGGAAGTGATGAAGACGTAGACGAAGAAGAGGCCGAAGCATTCAACTTAATGGCTAGGAACTTTCGTAAGATCTTCCGCAAGGGTAATCGACTCGGGCGTGGCAACTGTTTCGGCAATGGTGCCAGTAGATTCGGAAGAGGCCTTGGAAATGGTTTTGGAAACAAAGGAGGTGAAAGCTCAAGCCAAAGGCTAGGTTGCTACAATTGCGGCGAAGGTCACTTCATTGGTGAGTTTCCAAAGCCCAAAGAAAACAAGGCCTTTATTGGAAGAGCTCAGAGTGATAGTGAAGACGGTGATGAACCTCAAAACGATGCAACATGTCTTATGGCAATCGACTCTCAAGAGGTAAAACCTAAACCACCTATTTTTTAATAATGATTTAGATATTATTGATTTGTAAAAGGAGAATGAGGAACTCCTAAGGTTTAACAAGGATTTTACTAAAACATTTGAAAAGTTTTTAAAAGAAAAAAGCTCTCTTGAAAGTGAGAAATCAAAACTTTTAAGTAAAATCAATGACCTTGAATTTTAAGTAAAGAAACTTATAAATGATAAAGAGGTGGTTGAACCTTGCAAAAAGTATGATGTACTCACTCAAAAGGTTGACTCATTACAATGCAATGTTTCTAAGCTTCAAAATGAAGCATTGAACTTTTCAAAATTCAAGAAGAGGAGCATTGTTTTGGACGATATGTTAAGTCATCAAAAATTGTCCCAAGACAAGGAAGGTCTTGGATATTCTAAGAATGATAAAACCACTTCCGTGATCCGAAACAAACCAATAACATTTGTAAAAGAAGGACAAAACGAGGCTCCTAAAAAATCAGCACCTAATGCTCTGAGTGACGCGCCAGCACGCCACCAGCGCGCCAGTAGGCCGTCAAAAATTAAGGTCTCGTTTAACAATTTTGTTAAACCCGTTGGTCCTCAAACTCGTTTTGCAAACACTCGAGGTACCCAAACGCCCATTACAAGAGTCGAAACCACCAAACAAGGATATCATCCAGTTTTACACAATGGACTTGGATACACTCAAACTCAAGTCGACCAAATACCTCTATTACCCACTCCTAATATGATACCTTCCAACTCATATAACCGAAGATCTTCTTTTCAAAACCACCATTCTTTCGAAAGAAGAAATTTTTATAATAATCAAAGGTCTTCATCGTATCAACATAATACCAACCAAGGAGAGAAAACTCCTACACAAATCATAGACTAAAAATACCTTAGAGCATAGGACCAAACTTTTAAAACCTCCATGATTCTCAAAACAACCCTTGGTCCGCGTTCTCGAGGTACGATATACATAAACTATGTGCATTACTTCAAGACCGAAGAATGGTTAACTTGGGCACCATATTTGCTAACCACAATAGACCCAAGAAACAATGGGTACCACGACCTTGAATTCAAATTTGTCTGTAGTTATGATCTTAAATGCGATCTACTACAAACCGAAACAATTGGATATGATAGTGGATAGTTGTCCATGACCGGGATTAGAAAGATGTTTACTTCGTACAAGGCGTTATGAATGGTGGAGATGTTGAGCATTTTGGGGACAACCTAGAAGGGCAATGTCATCGGTGGAGTGTAAATATTTCTTTCTCATGACTTCCATTACAATAAACAATGTTTATCTATGACGAGGTCCTGAAAGCTATTAAGCTTAATAGTTCAATTAAGTGATGATGATCGTGAAGTTTAGAAGCTTTACATAAAAAAGATTGTACTATTAGAAAATGGAACCGCTAGCTAAAGGAACATATGAGAAATGACTAATATACCCTATATACTTTCAAATTGGGAGATAACTTCAAACAACAAAATTGTTTTGCGTCCATGGTGGATAACTCAACGCTTTGGCATAGGAGGTTAGGTCATGCCAATATGCGGTTAGTTCAAAACTTAGCTTCCAACAAGCTAGTAAGAAACCTACCAAAGTTGAGATTTGAAAGACACTTTTGTGATATGTGTGGTCTAGAGAGTCAAGGTAATGCAAACAATATGACAAGGAATGAAGTGTCAACTACTAGGGTCTTAGACTTGTTACACTTAGATTTGTTTGGTCCATCTTTAATTCAAGGCTATGGAGGCAACTTCCATACTTTAATGATTGTGGATGATCAGTCAAACTACATGCAGAACCATAGAGGGGGTGAATACGGTTTTCTCGACTTCTTTGAAGTTTACAAAACTTCAAGTCTCGAAGGAACCGAGTGGTGTGATGATCTACTTAGCAAAGAAACAATAAGTAGATGAAGATAGATAGAGAGAGAACACGATATATACTGGTTCGGGAAGGGGGTTTTAGTCCTTTCGTACGTCCAGTTGCGAATCCACGACACCTATACTATTCCTAGTATAATCTTTATAGTGGACTATAAACCGTATTACAATTTAGCTCCACCGGCTTTCAACAAAGACCGACGCTTACACAGAAGAGTTACTACCTACGGTATTCCGCCCTCGAAATACACCCCTAAGAACCCGTGATTCGACTTAACCTCTAGGATCACTTAGATCAACTAGGACCACTAAGAACTTCCCTTTGAAAGCTTACCAAACCCCAACTAGATCCCTAATGATCTAGGCTTGATCACTAAGATATAAGACTTCCCTTACAACCAAATTGAATATAAAAGTTGATTTAAGAATCAATCCCTAACCTATCCCAGAGACTCGATTCTAATAGAAAAGGTATGAGAAAGAATACCCTTGACAAAACATACAAGTATGGATTAGGTACTTGTGTGGCTCTCTTGCGGAGATGTGTTCATTTCAATAGAATGATGAGATAAGAAGATTATAACACTTTGATGTTTAGACTTAGAGGATTAGAGAAGAGAAAAGAGAGGAAAGAATGTTTGAAAGAGTGAGGAATACAAAGGCCAAGTGGCGTATTTATAGGCCAAGGAGCACAAATTGTATAAAAACAATTCATGTCTGGCGCGCTACCCGCGCGCTAGCGCATGGCCAGCATGCCAGATTCTCGAAGATAAATTCGTTGGGATTTGGCGATTTAACTATCCGCACTTGTTAAACCCCTAATTGTACTTCACACTATGACCTTTCAATCATTCTTTTGCTCAAGGTCAACCAACTCAAATAGCCATTTGATAAAACCATTTGTGAAGTATTAAAAGCGATTTTGCTTATCCGGTATTGTAAAGAGAAAAAAGAATTATCAGAACGGGTATTTTGTGTTAGGAATTTTGTATAACAGACTTAATTCTGTTAGTGTATTATAGTTAGTTCTGCTAGTTACATAGTTAGTACTGGTAGAAGGATTATCATAGTTAGTACTGGTAGTGTTAAATAGTTAATACTGCTTATGTAATAGTTAAGTCTGCTTACGTATAAATTAGTTAAAGTTAAAGATATGCATGAGATATCTTAGGAAAGGATATGCATTATCTTTATACGCGTTTTGTAAAGCCCATTAGGGTTTCCTTAGTCTATAAAAGGAACCCTAGGCATGTTTAGTAGATATAGTTCTACACAAGATCATAGAGATCGAATAGTAATCATAGTTTGTAATCTGTAACCTAGGCAGATTCAAAGTTTAATATAAAAGTTCTTTTGTGGTTGTCATCTATTGTTCTTCTTAGCATTATTGATTAGATTTCGCATAATCAATAGTGTTCACTCAGTGTTTCATATTGTTCTTTAGAAGTATCTAAAGGAGCAAACTATCTGCAAGCTGAAGGTTTAGATCTATTTAGTAAAACGATCCAACAAGTGGTTATCTGAGCTTGTGTGGAACTCTGTAATAAGAAGAAATCACTGTACATGATGGAAGAACAAGACATTCATCCCTTACCCACAATTACTGCAATGATGTCCTTATCATTAGGAAGGGAGAGTTGATACTTGGAGAATGAGAATGCGGACAATATATCTGTCATACAGTCCATTATTTTATGGGATATTTTTGTCAATGGTGATCTAGTAGGAGAGCATGCTACAAACAACGGGTAGAAACATCTGCACCTCCTAATCCTAAGACTGCCAAACAATTGGTGATAGAAGTAATCAGGAAGGAGTCAAGAGTTTAAAAGCATTCGTGAATTTAGCAATTACCGGATGAATCCTCCTCAAGTTTTCACATGGAGATGTTGCTAAATCTCTCTGGAGGCAATCAAATCGAGGTTTGGTGGTAATGTAGAATCCAAGAAGATGCAAAAAAATGTTCTAAAACATCAGTTTGAAAATTTTTCTGATGCATCAAATGAAAGCTTAGACAAAGCTTATGATAGATTCCAGAAACTAATAAGTTAATTGGAGGTTCATGGTGCTCCAATATCAAAGGAAGATATCAACCAGAAGTTCCTTAGAAGTCTTCCTTCTTCATGGAATCAGATTGCCCTCATCATGAGAAATAAGCCAGACATTGATGAGATTGATATTGATTACCTTTACAACAATCTTAGGGTTTATGAAGATGAATTGAAAAGGTCTTCAGGTTCCAACTCTGCTTCTTAAAATTTGGCTTTTCTCTCCTCTGAGAATACTAGCAGTACTAATGAAGTTAGTACTGCCAGTGGAAATTTTGGGGTTAGTACTGCTGGTGGAATTAATTAAGTTCTATCTACTCCATGTGCTTATGATATAGCTTACTCCTTCCTTTAACAACTAACAACCAGTCCTCAACATGAGAATGAAGATTTTCAGCAGATGAATGAAGATGACTTGGAGGAATTGGATCTTCGATGACAGGTGGCTATGTTGACAGTCAGAGTAAAGAAGGTCATTCAAAGGACAGGATGGAATATGGACTTCAAAGAAAAACGACATGTTTCTCTTGACAAGTCAAAGATTGTGTGCTACTACTATCACAGAATAAGGCATTTGCCTAGAGATGTAGTTCTGGAAGGAGTCAAGGGTAGAAGATCGTATGGTGACAATAATTGCAGCAGCTATGACCAACAACTAAATCTTAATTACAAGCACTGGTGGCTCAATGGTCTAGGAGCTATGAATGGAGTAACTGATTTTGAGAGAACAGTCAACTATGCTTTGATGGCATCTCTCTTCAAGCTCATCAAGTTTTCTGACAGTGATGGTATAAAACATGTTCTAAACAATGTCTTGATTCATTTAAAATGTCTTCAAAATAACTATGATAGAAGAGAAACGCATAAACAAAGCATAAATAGACCATCAGGGGTTTATGAAATTATCATTAGTGTCACTAGGAATCCAGGGATTATTGGACATGAAAAAAAAATGAGTAGTTAGCTTGGGCGTTGGTATGAGAAATCTACGAATTTCAGAAATTATTGAGCTTAAATGGTGAGAAATATAAAAATTAAAAATTAAATTGGAATTAGAGACGGTTGTTTAAGAAAGAGTTATGAGGTTAAAAGATAATGATTTGCAAAATGGAAACAATCGACAAAGATTTGAGGACATACTTATAAAGTCAACATGGAGTGCTAGAGAATAAAAAACTGGTTTAGGATATAGCACACAATTGAATGAATTAAGTAGCAATCATGAAACTGATAGTGAGAACAGTTTGAGTATTTTTGATGGTAGATCAAGTGATGATGAGCATATACCATAAAATGATAGATTTTTAAAGAATGGGTATTAAGCTGTTCCCCCTCCCATTACAGGGAACTTCTTAACCCCAAGAGCTGATATATCTTTTTCTGGGTTAGATGAATATGCCATAAGGAATAAAATCATTGAATCATAAACAAATGAGTCTAATACTAAAACAAGTGAGACTACAGGTCAAACAAATGATACAAATACTATAAAGACTAAGTTAACCAGTGAGTCAGTTGTGTCTAATCCTAAGATTAACAGAGATAGTGTTATCATTGAGGATTAGACCTCAGATGATGAGGAGGAAGTGTTTGGAGTGCAAAAAGTTAGACCTGAGAATCAAACAGTTAAGACTAGAGATGATAAAAGTGGTCAAAATTCTCATAAATAAGGAGTTGGTTTTAGGAAAGTAAAAGCCTGTTTTGTTTGTAGAAGTACTGAGCATCTGAAAAAAGACTGTAATTTTCATAACAAAAAGAGTCAAGAGTCTAATCTAAAAAATGTGGTTAACACTGGTAAAAGGGAGAGCAAACCAGTATGGGATAATACCAAAAGAGTTAATCGTCCAAACTTTTCAAAATACCCACATTTAAGTGAGACTTTTATCCCAGCAGGTGTATCAACAAGAACAGGTTTGCATAGGCCAAGTATTAATACTACTTGGTTTGTTTGTACTGCTAGGCCAAGTATTAATACTGCTAGGCCTGTTAGTACTGTTAGACCAAGTATTAGTACTGCCAGGCCAAGTGTTAGTATTGCTAGGCCAATTACTTTTCTAGTGTAGTGAGTACTTACTAGGCATTGTTTATTGCTACCAGACTACTCAACCCAACGGGTTCAAAATATGACTGCTGCTGGGATAAGAGCAGCAATTAATACGGGTAAGGGTAAGCTGAATACTGACCTTAAAAGACCAAAATGGGTTTGGAGGCCTAAGAGAATCTACTTGGATCATGTGTCCAAAGACAATGGATCATTCATTCTCAAGAAAGTTGAGTATGTTGACCCAAAAGGGATTTCCAAGTCTGTAATGGCTTGGATCCCTAAGAGATACTAATTCTCTTACCTTTTGTGTAGGGCAATCCAGAGATCTTATTACAGGATCATGCAGTAGTGGATAGTGGTTGCTCTAGCCATATGACTGGCAACAAAGCTTATCTTTCAGACTATGAAGATTTTAATGGAGGATTTGTGGCTTTTGGAAGTGATCCCAAAGGAGGTAAAATAATCCGGTATAGGTAAGCATCAAAATGCTAATTTAGACTTTGATGCTGTTTATTTGTGTGAACTTAAGTTTACCTTTTCTCTGTCTCATAAATGTGTGACAAGAAAAAATAGTGTCCTTTTTAATGAGTCTTAATTGCTTTATGTGTTCCTAGCTTTAAATCCGTCTTCATTTGAATGAAAGTCAAGTTGTACTTAGAGCTCCTAGAAAGGATGATGTGTACAACTTGGATTTAAAGAACATTGTTCCTTCTGAAGGTATAACTTGTTTATATTCAAATGCAACAGCAGATAAGTCTAAATTATGGCACAGGAGATTAGGTCATGTAAATTTCAAAAATATAATAAAATTGTTTAAAGGTCACCTAAGTTAGAGGTTTACCTTTTAAATTTTTTTGTTGAATGGACCAATTGTGTTGCCTGCAAGAGCAGGGTAAGCAAACAAGCCTTCCTGTAGGCCAAAGTTAGATGAATCAATCAGAAAAAGCCCCTAGAATTACTTCATATGGATTTATTTGGACCTGTCTCTATAGAAAGCATCAACAAGAAAAGGTACTGCTTGGTTGTGACTGATGATTTCAGCGATTTTAGTTGTGTATTTTCTTAAGCTAACCAAGGATGAAACATGCAGGAAATCCTTTGTAATCTTTTAATAGGCTTAGAATACATTTGATTCTATAATGTTAAAACCATTAGATGTGATAATGGGACAGAGTTTAAGAATCATGCTATGAATGAATTTTGTGCTAAGAAAGGCATTACTCAAAGGCGAGTATTTGTGTAGATAGGAAACTCCTTGCAGAATGGTGGTGCAGAAAGGGAAAATAGGACCTTTTTGAAGGCAGCTCTAGTTCTATGTTATCAGACTCACTTTTACCTATCCCATTTTGGCCAGAGGCAGTTAACACTGCTTGCTATGTACTGAATAGGGTATTAGTGACCAAACCTCAAAATAAGACACCTTATGAACTATTAATAGGTAAATCATCTAGTATTAGTTTTATGAAACCTTTTGGAGTGCCCCTTGACTATTTTGAACACCTTAGATTCCTTGGGTAAATTTGATGGGAAATCTGATGAAGGTTATTTCCTTGGATACTCTACCTCTAGTAAAGCCTTTAGAGTATACAATAAAATGACCAAAAGGGTAGAAGAGAATCTGCACATCAATTTTCTTGAAGATCAACCAAATGTAGCAGGAACTGGTCCTAATTGGATGTTTGATCTTGATTTTCTTACAAATTCAATGAATTATGTTCCTATTAGTGTAGAAAATTAGGTTAATGTGGATGCAGGTACACAAGATTCTTATGTTGTAGGTTCATCAGGAAAAGATAAAGGACTTACTCAGGAATACATACTACTTCCACTATAACCTCATAGAACAAGGATTCCAGTAAAGGATGTCGTTCAGGATGCACAAGAAAAACCTTCTAAAAATGCTTCTTCAGACAAGGATGTCTAAGATTCAGAGGATGCTGCTGATAAGGAAGAACAACATTAGATGCAAGAAAATGAAAAAGATTGACAAGATGAACTTGAGATGATGGTTACTCAGGAATTGGCTGCTAAAAGCTATGGATGATATGATGTTTCTAAATAAAGCTTTTTGCTTTGAAGAAGAAAAGAGGAGAATTGCATCTCAAAAGAAGGCAGCTCAAACTACGAGTACTAACCAACTTAGTATTGATAGGCCATCTGTTAGTACTGATAGGCCATTTGTTAGTATTGATAGGCTATTTGTTAGTACTGATAGGTCTAACACACCCAATGTTAGTGCTGCTAGTACTTCCACAGGTGCAAATGCTGATGAATCATCATTTTTCTATCTTGGAGGCAAAATACCTATTGATGCATCTATATTCCTAATTCTGGATTTACCATGATCTTATTATGCCTTAATGTCTTAGAAGATGCTTCTAATACTCTTCCAAATGATGGAATATTCAATAGAGATTATGATGATGATGAAGATGTGGGTGCAGAGGCTGATTTCAACAATATGGATAACACCATTGTTTGTCCAGTCCTATTCCCACACTCAGAATTCATAAGGATCATCCAATAAGGATTAATTCTAGGAGATCTTACATCAGTAGGTCCAAACAAGAGGAGATTCAAAAGAACTTCTTCAGCAATCAAGACTGGGTAAGTTAATTCACAGACAGAATTTAGAACAAACCACAAGGATCATTAGAATACTGTTTGGTTGTTTGCATGTTTTCTCTCTCAAGAAGAACACAAGACTATATCACAAGCCTTACAAGATGAAAGTTGGGTTGAAGCAATGCAAGAGGAATTGCTTCTGTTCAAACTACAGAAGGTTTGGGTACCTGTTGATTTGCCATATGGGAAAAAGGTAATTGGCACAAAATGGGTCTTCAGGAATAAGAGGGGATAGAGAAGTTTTGTTGTGAAAAAAAACAAATGCACGGCTTGTAGCACAAGGTTTAGATCAGGAGGAAGGTTTAGGATTATTGATGAGGTTTTTGCACCTATTGCAGAATTGATGGCAATTAAGTTATTTTTAGCCTTTGCATCATACATGGGATTTACTGTCTACCAAATGGATATTAAAAGTGCATTTCTTTATGGCACTATTGAAGAAGATGTATATGTTCATCAACCTCCAGGTTTTGTTGATCCTGCTTATCTAACACAAAGTCAATAAGGTGATCAAAACTCTTTATGGTCTACATCAAGCTCCTAGAGCTTGGTATGAGACACTTTCTTCTTTTCTAATGGAAAATGGTTTCAGAAGAGGTACCATAGAGAAAACATTATTTATTAAGAAGAAAAAGTGTGACATTATGTTAGTCCAAGTATATGTGGATGACATTATTTTTGGTTCTACAAAACAGTCTATATGTACAGAGTTTAAAGACTATATGCATAAAAGATTCCAAATGAGTTCCATGGGTGAACTCACATTATTTTTGGGACTTCAAGTGAAGCAACTACCTGAGGGAATCTTTATTAGTTAGGATAAGTATGTAGCTGACATCTTAAAGAAGTTTGATTTTTTATCCATCAGAATAGCTACTACTCTTATTGAGTCTAATAAGCCACCGGTCAAGGATGAAGATGGTGTAGATGTAGATGTACATGTTTACAGGTCTATGATTAGCTCTCTAATGTATTTGACTGCATCAAGGGAGGACATACTTGTTGCTGTTTGTTCCTATGCTAGATTCAAGTCACTCCAAAGCTTTACACCTTAAATCAATAAAGGGATTTTTAGGTATCTCAAACAACAACCCAAACTTGGTTTATGGTATCCTAGGGATTCACCTTTTGAACTAGAAGCTTACTCAGACAGTGAATATGTAGGAGCCAGCCTTGACAAAAAATCAACTACAGGTGGATGTTAATTTCTTGGAAGAAGATTAATATCTTGGCAATGCAAGATAGCAGGATATGTGAAATTCTACTACTGAGGCAGAATATGTTGCAGCTGCTAATTGTTGTGAGCATGTAATATAGATACAAAATCAGATGATGGATTATGGTTTCAATTTCATAAATACCAAAATCCATATTGATAATGAGAGCACTATAAGTGTTATCAAGAATCCTATTGCTCATTCAAGGACCAAGCATATTGAGATTCGATTCCATTTTATAAGAGATTGTTATGAGAAGAGACTAATAGAGGTTATCAAGATTCATACTAATCATAATGTTGCAGACCTTCTCACCAAAGAATTTGATGTCACCAGGTTTAACTTCTTAGTAGTGAGCATTGGAATGTTAAATCTGTAGCTACAATTGAGGGGAGGTTACACTTGTGAAGTTTGTAAACTTTAGAAAGTACTTCCAGTTAAAATTAATACTACTAGGGTATTAATTCTGGTAGTTAGAAAATAATTAGTTATAGTTAATAATAGATTGTAGCATTTTTCTTGTTTTTAACTAACTATTTCAAGATAAACATGGATTTGAGGATGGATAAAAGTTGTGCTGCAAATTCTTCTTATACATGGTCTGTAAGTACTAAGTACTAGAGTTAATTTTGGTAGTCTATAAGTTCATTCTGGTAGTCTATAGGTTAATTCTGGTAGTCTATAAGTTAATTCTGGTAGACTATATTAGTACTGGTAGGCTAATGTTAAGTCTGGTAGGCTAATTTTAATTCGGGTAGATGATCGTTGGTGCTGGTGAGGGAAAACTGATTTTTCTTATTTAAATATTACCGTTAGAGATTTTTAACGGTCGCTTACTTCTATATAGGTTTTCTATTTGGATAATTACTGTACTTTCTTCAATAAAATATCTTTATTTACTCTAAAGAAACTTCTTTTACACACGGTCCAATAAGAAACCTTGTTATTAATCGATAAAAATTCATTTCCCTCTCTCTACCAGCACTTACTAATTCACTCGAATCAAACCCAGGATTAGAATTTAAATTCTTACGATTTTTGTTCATCAACAAGTCCATATGGCCAATCTAAAGTACTTTGACAAGCATAACATGGTCGCTTTCCTTGAAGAAACAAAATGAAAGTGTTGGTTTCATGGAGGTAGTATATTTCCTTTAAAGGTACATCTCACAGTATGCATTAACTCATTAATCTACTATCTATGATCCCTAGTCAAACAGTTCTAGCAAAACTGCCTCAGTCAGAACCTTCTTAATGGGAACTCAACAATTAAATAACATCTATAGACTTTCAGGAGTATACTATTACTGAGGGATCTGTCAGAAGTTAAACTTCAATTAGCAGACAGCAACAGGAATACATAACTTTATCTAATGCTGAAATTATTTTGCTGGTTGCACCTTGAGTATGTTACTAAGGGCAAAATTAAATTTTAAGAAAAAAGAATTTTACACCATGGAATTTTCTAATCCATCGTATTTTACACTGCTTAAGCCCTATGTCTGGTGGATGGATCAATTTGGTTGTACTATTGCTACTACATAATCTGTCTTATAAGCAATGGGTTTATTTTTTTCTATAAAATGATTTTTGATTGGTGATGGTTATAACATAGAGAGTAATACAAAATTTTTAAATGTATCCCGAGGTTTTTTACAAATTATTTTGGATATTAAACTTAAAATAAAGAGGAAGGATTTAGCCCCACTTGACCAAAAGATTTTTACAACATGAAAAGGGGTTATGTAGGGGGATTTTTTAAATGGCTGCTGTTATGTGGGAACAGGTGAGCTTGGATCCAGGTGAAGGAATCTAGCACAAACCAGCTGAAACCCAAATCACCAACTGTGGATCCATACCATCACACATCCCTACCACCTATTCTATCACCACCTCACTCACCTCCTCAATCACCACCTCATTCACCTCCTCAATCCCCACCTCATTCACATCCTTAATCAACACCTCATTCACCACAACAATTACCACCTTATTCACCACCTCATTAGTTACCACCTAGGTCCTATGAAGCACCTCTCCCTGAAGCTAACACATCAGGAAGTGCTGAGGCCAGTATGCAACTTAGGGAATTGATGGTACTTGTACCTACCTTGGTGATTAGAATTGAAATTTGGGATGACGAGAGCTGCATCAGACAAAGACACACTTATGGAAAGGTTATTCTCACCTTAGTTAAAAGGGTAAAGATTTCTGGAAAAGGCAAGTTAGGTAAAAATGAACAGAACTGAAGGTTGGTAATATTTGAATCAGACGGAGTGAAGAATCAAGAGGATTAGGGGAGGATAATTCCAGGATATTGAGTTGATCCTCTGTTTCTTTGGTAAGAGGAATCATGAAAATGAAAGAGAATGTTAACAGATTTTGTTACTCATATAAAAGCTTCTGGGGAGAGCGATCAGAAGAAGATGTCAGTCTACAATCTTAGGAGGGCAGCAAAAAACATTGGCTACATGGTTGCTTTTAGGGTTGTTAGCAAACGTTAAAATCATTAATAAGGGCAAGAGATATAGGAGGAGGTTATAGAGTATTAGGATTAGAGTATGGGATCTAGGTGAGCAAGGTCAGTGGCTTATAGAATATTAATACTGGATTGGATGCTGAAGAAGAGATTAATACTAGTAGAGAAGAAATTAATATTGGTATTGAAGAGATTAGTACTGGTAGTACTAAAGTTGATTCTGGTACTGCTAGTAAAAGGGGTCAAAGGGAAGGAAAGGCTCCAATGGTTGAAGAGGATATCTAGGCCTCTCATAAACAATAAAAACAAAATAGACAAAGGAGCTGGATTGTAAGAGGACTTAAAATAAAATTGCAAGCTCAAATGGATGAAGAAGTTGCAAAGCAGATTCATTTAGATGAAATGGTAGCAAAAGAATGGCAGAAGAGGAAGCATTATCAGAACAACAAAGAAAAGAAAAGCTCAAGTTCAATTTGAAGCTCAATATTATACTGAAGAAGATTGGGATGCTATTAGAGCTAGGCTAGAAGCAAATGCAGAGTTGACAAAAGATGTGTTAGGAAAGGATTTGCCTGAACAAGACTTTACAAAAAGAATGGTAGATATGGTGAATCAAAGAAAGAAACACTTTACAAAGAAAAGAGCTAAGGCAAAGAGAAATAAACCCATGACCCAGTCACAGTTGAGAATCTACATGTCAAACTATCTGAAGAATCAAGGAACTTGGAAGCTTTTTCAGTTAAAGAAGTTGAGTTTTGAAGAGATTAAAGAAGAGGTTGATAAGTTAGTTTAGCAGATTGACACTTTTGTTCCTATGGATTTTGAAGCTACAAAGGTAAAAGTGAAAAGATATGGAGAAGAGCTTCAGACAAAAACTTCAAAGAAACAAAAGATTGATGATAAAGATGTTCCAGCTATAGGAGAAAAAGTTGTAAAATAAAGGAAGAAGAGCCAGTAAAAAGAACAGGAAAAAGAAAGAAGCAAAAGGCTAGGAAAGGTATACAGTGTTACAGAAATGCACAAGGAGATTCAGACACTAATAAAGAGGAATCAGTGGAAGCTATGAATCATACTCCTTTGGCTACAAAATCTAATATTGTGGTAAATTAGAAGATATTTCAGCAAGGTCAAAGAAGTATTTATCAGATAATGAGAGCAAATAGAGCTGATATAGTCTACATGTGCTGATGCTAAATCACTTTGGGAGGCAATCAAATCGAGATTTGGTGGTAATGTAGAATCCAAGAAAATGCAGAAGTATGGAACAAATAGGCCTGAAGATGCTTATGACAGAGTGCTTTGGAGTGACCTCAGGACTATGTTTGATCCACCTCTTAATGAAGATGCTATTTGGAGCTTACCACTTCAACAGAAGATGATTAATTGGAGATACTATCCTACTTGTGCAGTACATTGCTTAACATTGGAGGCATCTACTATATATATGTTAGCAGATAGGAAATATCCTTTGTCAAAAGATGCTTGCCAAGTGATGCTAAAGATGAAGCTTCTAGATGGAACAATGGATGAAGTTTGTTATAAACTCTTAAAGATGATTGAGAAGCAAGCTGGGATAAGAAAGTGATGAGTCTCTCAGTAGCAGTGAGCATGTTTTTTTTGGAAACTATGGACTATAATGGAAGTGAGAAGGGTTTGGGTGTTGGCTAACCACCACACAACAAATGGTCATCAGTTCACCATGCTTAATAGGCATAAGAACTGGCTAGTCCAAAGCAAACGGCTTTGGTAAAGACTTCTCAAATCCGTTAATGGTTGACAGTTTACCAAAAACTGTATGGTAATCAATGCACCATAGTATTGTACTAAAGCATTGGCTACTCCAGAGCAAACGGCTACTGGTAAAGAGAACTCAAATCCGTTGATAGCTGATAGTTTGCTAAAAACTATAAGGTTATCAATGCACCTTGTTATTGCAATGAAGCATTGACTAGTCCATAGCAAACGGCTCATGGTAAAGACATATCAAATCCGTTGATGGCTGGTAGTTTGCCAAAAACTACAAAGCCAACTTAGTTGGATGTTGCTGTGTAGCTGTGAAGAGAAGACAAAGACTAAAAGACAAAGTATGATCTGGTTTTTCAAAGAACATCAAACAGATCATCATTCAAGAGAAGCTAAGGACTTAAAGACATGCTTGGATACAATTCTCAAAAGCCCAAACTGAAGACAACTGAAGAAACTTGAAGTTAACAAGTGAAGTTCAAGTTTAGGGGAGGATTGTTAGGAATTTTGTATAACAGACTTAATTCTGTTAGTATTATAGTTAGTTCTGCTAGTATAATAGTTAGTACTGGTAGAAGGTTTATCATAGTTAGTACTGGTAGTGTTAAAAAGTTAATATTGTTTATGTAATAGTTAAGTCTGCTTACGCAGAAATTAGTTAGAGTTAAAGATATGCATGAGATATCTTAGGAAAGGATATGCATTATCTTTATACGCGTTTTGTAAAGCCCATTAAGGTTTCCTTAGTCTATAAAAGGAACCCTAGGCATAGTTAGTAGAAATAGTTCTACACAAGATCATACAGATCGGATAGTAATCATAGTTTGTAATCTGTAACCTAAGCAGATTCAAAGTTTAATATAAAAGTTCTTTTGTGGTATTTATTATTGTTCTTCTTAGCATTATTGATTAGATTCCGCATAATCAATAGTGTTCACTCAGTGTTTCAATATTGTTGCTTTAGAATTATCTAAAAAATCAAACTCTTTGCAAGCTGAAGGTTTAGATCTATTCGGTTAATCGATCCAACAAGTGGTATCAGAGCTTAAATCTGGAATTAGAGAAGGCTGTTAAAGAAAGAGATGAATTAAAACTTAAATCTGGATGCTTAAATGAGCTTAAATCTGATAGTTTGCTCTTTATATAGAGAGATGTCAAGGCTTACAATAGAAGATAAGAACAAACAATATATTTAAAACATTTAAGAATATCTTCTTATCTTTATCATTATAAGAAGATCTTCTGATATCTTCAACTTTATTTTCATGTGCTCCACCAGCTTGAAGATTTCTTTAATTACAATTTTAGTCCTTTTGTTTCATTCTTATATTTATTTTGTCTCATCAAATCTAGAATCCCAACAGTGCGACATCACTACAATACAGCTCAAACACCTCAATCCGTTAAACGGCACAATCAACAAAATACTTCGCGAAAACTCGAGAAAAGAAATGAGCAAAAGCTCAAAAGCCAAAGATAAATAATCCACATTACCGTAATCGATACGATATATATATATATATATATATATATATATATATATATATATATATATATAAATACTTACAACTTTAAATAAAATAATAATATTTTATTACTATTTTCGTCTTATTATCAGGCTATCGGAGTATAATGTCTCGTCATTAAATATGCCCAAAGGCTTTTACTTCTACACTTAATCTCCCATAAAACTATCCTTTACTCCCCCAAATAGAATTGACACAACGATTTTAAATATAAAAGTTTCGAGAAATTACATCCTTCGTCTTGTATAAAATTTTCGAGTAAAATAACTACTACCTCCGTCCCATATTAAGTGTTCGCTATGACTTTTTTAAGTCTTTAATCTTCAACTTTGACCATAAATATATTTGTTTATGTTATATTATACTTAATAAAAATTATACAATGAAAATACATTTAAAAACTTAATCCATTCATATATCTTGCATCAAGTATTATATAACACGAACAAAGATATTTAAAGTCAAAGTTAAAGAAAAAAGACTCAAAAAAGTCATAATGGACACTTAATGTGGGACAGAGGGAATATTTATTATTAAACGTTTGAAATTTTTATCCCCTTTTTAGCAAAATCTCTAAGTATATAATTCTTTTGAAAATCTGGCATGACCCGTACGTCTTTACGACTTTTTCCAAGGTATTAAACCTTAATCCAAAACACTTTTCCGACAACATCAATATTTTCAACACATTTTATCAAAACATAGCAACATAACCTCCTTTACATTCGATAAGTCCAACAAAATTCCTCTTAATCCAACACAAGTCCTTTAGTCCATTTATGAAATCCTCAAACTCATTTACTTGTTATTGGGTCATATGGCCCATTATGGCCTTAAATAAATCCCAAAAATATAAATCAAACCCAATGGGCCTTCTTTTTATAAATCCAAAAAATATAAATCAAACCCAATGGGCCTTAAGCCCCTTAAGCCGAACCAAACATAATTCAAAACCATAATTTACGTGGCCTATTAAGCCAAAATAATAAGCCATAAGCTCGTAATATAAATAAGTCAAAACTAATTAAGCCATAAGCTTTTATATAAGCCGAAAACCCAATAAGCTATAATAAGCCGAAAACCAATAAGCTATAATAAGCCGAAAACCAATAAGCTATAAGCTTATAAAATAAGCCGAAAATCATAAATCCAAAATCAATAAGCCAAAACCAAATGGGTCGAGCCCACCATTTGAACGGCTCCGAACACCGAACAAACTCCATAACGGTACCTGTTTGGGCCCAGGACTAAGCCAAACGCCCCCTAACTTAGGACCGGACTAACCAAACCACCCTCGCTTGGGTACGTAAATAGACTAAACCCTCACCTTACTTGGGCACGATCAAAAACCAAATGGGTCGGTTTGGCCGAGTACGCCAGAAACCCTTTACACCTATAATCTCATAAGACCAAATACGCTATCCTTCGTTATTAAATAAGCAAAACCTCAAAATAAGCCCTCTATAAGCATTTTTGAAAAACGAAAAATTTACACAATCATACCCATTTTATTTAAACTCAAAAACCCCTTTTCTATCCTTTTCTTTTAGAAAGCCGAAGACAACACCCTTTTTATATTTATTAGTTTTTCAAGTTTCGACTTTTTTTTATGATCAACTTGTACAACTAGCGTCTAGACATCACCATAATCACAAAAGTACAACTTAAATTCAAAATTTTATAAAAACTTACTTGTTTGATGAGTTTGGTTCGGTCGAGACGCACGAATAAGACTAAAAACCTTGCTTCTACAACCCGAAACTACTAGCTATCAACCCAATAATATATATTATTAACCCGTATTCTTGGTAAAATCTTCAAAATCTTTGTTTTTCTTCTTCCTTGTGGTTGTCTGATGTATAGAGAGGGAGAGAGAGATAAAAAAAATTTGTTATTTTGAAATGAGATAATGAATGAAATGGTTAAGGAAATGGTGTTATATACCATGCCAGACATGTTGGCTTAAAAATAGCCATGTTGTCTCCCTTTGACCTTCCTTGACCGATTGGATCCTAAGGAGGGTCTCGGGTCTTCCTTTTTGCGTCGGGATCAATTAAAACTCAATCTTCATCTATTTAAAACATCAACTAAACTTAGTTATCATTTCCATTGTGTTTAAAATTATTTTTTCATAAACCTGGGTTATTCATACGACACTTATCACCTTAAATAGCTACAAAAATCTATTTTGAGCCATTATCGGCCGACTCCGGACCGAAAACATGAATTTTTGACAAAACTCAACTGAACCTTGCTCATCCATTTAAAAACACTTCAAATCACAAAATATAGCTTGAAAACTTATATTCTCCCAAAATTTCACCTTTTTATGATTGTTACAATCTGTTACCGAAATTTACGAAAACCACCATTTTTCTGATAACTTTCATATCTCCCACTTACGATTTACGATTTAACTCAACACTATTTCATTATTATGAATTTATTTAATAAATAAACCCATTAACACATTCTCAACTTTGTTAATCTCCACACTTAAATAAATTGTCGTGCCGGTACGCGCTGCTTGACGATTTTTCGCTAAACGCGGGAAAACTTCCCGGAAAGCACTAAAAACCTCAAAACCACTCTAAAACAAAAAAACGAATCATAAATGATTCATTTACGAACTAAAAACTTCATCAAAACTCCCGGTTAAACCGAAACCGCTTTTACGCAAAATAGACAACAAAAAGTCAACTTTTCAGCTATCATCAGGAAAACTAACAAGATCAAAAGACTTCAATATACAAAACTATTTTATACTTAGCCCTGGGAATATTACCGGTTATCACAGTTCTAGATGAGCTAACAGGAAAATATGTCGTCTTAGATGAAGGAGCTGACATTCAGTCAGAGGTTCTGGATGAGACCAAAAACCTTGGTGAATCTGATGACAATTATGACATATAGGGATCCATAGATGAAGAGGTATTTTGTGTCGTTCCCTAAGATGAAAACCCCAAGAGTCTACCATTAGACACTATAGATCAGAATGAATCTGAAGATGATGATGATGAGAGAGTAGAAACTGATGATGATCGTGATGATGAAGAAGAAGAAGATGACAGAAGTACAAACATTGAAGAAACTGACACCGAAAGAACTAATTTCGATGAAGAACATCAAGGAAAAGGTGATACAGATATGAATATCGAACAGGAAGTGGAAAAGGAAATATCTAAAGAAAAGCCTGAAGGTGATGCTCAAGAAACAGAAGCACAACCAAATGATGACAACAAAGATAAGTTTGAATTCCTTCAACCAACTTTAAGTCAATCATTGTCATCTGGATTTGCAAATCAATTTCTTTTTAACTCCCCTAATGCCTCCCTTCTTGGCACTATTACTAAACCTGCAGAATGTGACATTACTTCCATGATAGATGTTCACATCCAACAAGATGTTCCAATTGTTATGTCAGAACCCTTTCATACCGTCATAATATCTATGATCCCAGAAGCAACACAAGCACCACCACCACCAGCAGCATCTACTGTAACTCTAGTTACTTAAGTTCCTAACACTGAAGCTGTTAGTTCTATTGTTTGGAGATTTTCTGAAATGGAACAATTTGTCAAGCAACTCAAAGAAACTGACTTCAGTTCAGTTATCTATGATTCTATCACGTCACAAGTTCCGTCTATAGTCAACAAATATCTTGGATCAAGTCTTCCGAATGCATTTCGCAAAGAGCTTCAGGCTAACAATACCGTACTCAAGAAGGAACTATCTGAGCTGAATTACAAGGAAGTCATTGAAGAGTTAGTGAAAGCCCATGTGGTGATGAAAGTCAAGAACTTTCTGCCTTAGTTTCTCCCAAAGGCAGTATCTGACTTTGCCACACCTATAATTGAAGAGTCAGTGAAAGCTGATGCTGTGAACAAAGACGTCATTGAAGAGTCAATGAAAGATCATGTTGTGAATGAAGTCAAGAACTTTCTACCACAGTTTCTCCTTAAGGCAGTATCCAACTTTGCCAAACCTATGCTTCAATAAGCAATTGCAAAGTCTCCAATCTCTCTTGCCCAATCTTCATCATCGCATCAATCAGCCATTGAAACCGCAATGACACTTTCTGAACTGGAATTAAAGCACATTCTTTATGATAAAATGCTTAAAAGTGGCTCGTCTAGCAGTCATACAACACATGAAGAGCTCTTTAATGCATTAATCGATTAAACTTGATGAGAGCAAGTCATTATAGAGTACCAAACCTGATCAAATTCTAAAGAAACGCGATCGTGATGATGATGATCAAGATGAAGACCCTTCTGCTGGATCAAACCAAGGTAAAGAGACGAAGAAAAGGAGAACTGGAAAGGAAACTGAATCTTTAAAGAAATATTTAACTCCTAAAGAATCTATCAAAGGTAAACCTACATCAAAACCATCCAAATCTAGAAAATCTAGGTCTGCAAATGATATTGTCGAAGAAACAGTCTTTGAGATGGGATCAGATGATGTTGATCAAATCTTTGAGAAAATGGTGGATGCTTCTGAACAGCCTTCTCCTGATGCTAATACTGAACAACCTTCTCCTAATGTTGCTGCTAATCCGAAGAGACAAAAGAACGATTGGTACAAGAAGTCTCCAAGTCCTGAACCACAGGATCCAGATTGGAACACCATCAAAAAGATTGATGATGCTCAAGAATAGTCATGGTTAAAAGAGAAAGTTAATATTGCAGTTCCTTCACTTACGTTTGATGAGTTAATAAGCACTCCCATTGATTTCTCAGCATTTGCTATGAATCGCCTCGGGTTGACAACGTTAACTAGAGAAGTACTAGACAAATCCTGAAGGATATGACCGTCCTAATATGGGCAAGCCTTTACCTCTGATAGAGAAAGAAGGTTGGTATATGCTTAAATACACATACCTTTTACCAAATAAAACGAGCTAAAAAGACCAATAATGACCAAAAATACATAAAAATTGCAGTGTATATGTGTATTTCATGAATTGTGTCTTGCAGGTATGGATATGTCACAAAAAGGGCAAAAATAAAGCAAATACGGACAAAACCAAGCACGGGAATGGAAAGAGTGCAAGAAATCAAAGCCAAAGGCGTATTTACCCTTAATGGACCAACCCGTACCCATTTTATTGGGCCGGATCAGCCAATTAAGAATAATATATATGAAACCTTAAGCCTTTATTAAACAATCCAATCCATAAATCCATGATCCATTAATCTTGGCCAAAATTCAAGTCAAAGCCCAACTTCTATAACCCGGGTCAAAGAGTTGGTCAAACAAAGTATAAAAAAAGAAAAGAAAAGCGGGAAAGATGGTTTTTACTATTCACCCTCCGTCCCAAATCTCACCCTGCACCTCTGACACCCAATTAACCTAGCTTAAATGTAAATTAACCCTTCAAGATGGATATGACGCACGCAATGATGTTTTTGGCAAGCCATGCTGGCGATCCTAATAAATTTGATTGGATGATCTTATGGCACTGAAATCAAGGGCTCCCAATGATTGGTTTGGAATGAATGGACAAGATTGAAGGCTTGGGATGCTCCTCTTAGGTTCTGGATCCTTATCCCCTCGTCTATAAAAGGAGGCTCACTCACACAGAGATGTGGAATCTAGCTTATAGTATTTTAGTAGCTTATTAGTTTAATATTTAGCTTATTGTTTTAGCTTTCAATGTAATTTTCTTTTTTTAGCTTGTAATCCCTTTTGCTATTAATAAAAATCAAGTTTCATTTAAGTTGTTCATTTAAATTCTGTTTTACTTGTTAAGGAATTATATGTTTTAAAAATGGTTTGTTAAGCTCTTATAAGCTCTTGTTTCCCTTTGTTTAAACTGTTTTACTTAAGCAATATAAGGTTTTCCATAGCTTATAGTGATTAAGCCATTTTCACTCAAAATCCACCCCTAAACTACCTCAGCTTATTTGGATGATAAGCCAAAAAAGGATGGGCTTATGGACCTCACCAGCTTGTTCTAAACAAGCTGGAGCTTGTTGACAAGCTCTAAAAGAGCATGTGTTAGCCTTGTTTTGAGCAAAGGCAACTGTAAGTCACTTTTCTCATTTTAGCTCATTTTCTGTTTTTGCTTATTTCTGCTTATCATTGCTTATCTGCTTATCTATGTTGCTTATTTGTGCTTTTCTTATCTAAAGTTAGCTTAATATGATTAGTTATTAGCTTGAAATAGTTTAGAGTTAGTTTTGATAAAATCTGCCTACTTTTAGTTAATATAGCTTATTGTCTTAGCTTATTAACTAGAGCTTATTTCTTAGAGGTTATTGCTTATTAGACTTTAATAAACTTAGATTTTAATATGTTTTCATCATTTGAGGACTTTTAAGATCTGATTTAAGCTTGAATCAGGAATTCATGTTTTTAAAGGGGTGTTTGGCACAAGCAGTAGTAGCTATGGTTACCACTGCTTGAGCTTGTTTTGGCATTTTAGCCAAGTTTATTAAGCACTATTTAGGTCTTCTAATCTGTTTTAATAAGTTTTTATGATTTACATTTTAGTCTTAAGGTCTTATCTTCTAAATCTTAGAATATGTGGTGTTGTAACTTAATCAAACTGCTTATATTCAGAATTTGCTTATAAGTTGCTTTTAAGGTTTAAATTTTGCTCTATTAAGGTTAATTATGCATAAGATTGATAGAGTTTAAGGCCTGCAATTGTCACTTGTGGTTTAGATAAATTTTGTCTTATTTTCTTAGTATTTAGTTAAGCTTGTTTTTTATCTTAATTTTAAGCTAGTATTAGGTTGATTTAGGTTCTGAATTTGCTTGTTTAAGTTTATTTGGATTTAGTCTTAATCTGTTTAAGCTTATTTCAGAATTTTGACTTCAATTGCTAGCTTATTTCTAGGCCTGAAAGTAGCTTCTTATTCTTTTATAAAAACTTAAAAAAGGCAAAAACAAGAAGTTTAAACTGTCAAATTTATTTTAACTTTTCAAACTTATTTCTTATCCATTTTGCTTAAATTCATCTTTTATGTGTTATATGGTCATAAATCTTAATCTATTTTTTGTTTTTAGCTTTTCACTAAAGCTTATTTGGCCTAAATTTTAGCTTAAAAGGTAGTGGTTAAGCCCTTTTTAGTCTAATTTAAGTGTCTATATGTCTTCATGCTTTTAGGTGTTTAACAGCTTAGTGCATTTGCTTTTTACTAGTTTGTTTTAGCTTATTAGGTTTAAGTGTTGGTCTGTTTTAACTTTTTTAGGATTTACAATAGCTTATTTAGTTTTTAGAAAGCTTAGCAGCTAGATTATAGTCATTTAGTCCAATAAGCAAATCTGTCTCCATTTATGCTAGCTTTTTTTCAGCTTATTTTTAAGATTTGTCAAAAAGCTCTTCATTAAAGTTTTTCATTTTTGCTTATTTATATAGCTTTTTCAAAAGAAAAATTTTAAAAATGTTTTATGAAAAAGAAAGGTCACAGGGGTCGAACCAGTAACCTCTCCTTCACAACACACACACACTACCACTGTGCCCTTGGGACTTTTTCATAAACACTTTGCACCCTTTAAATCTTATAGTTATTTTCAGTTTTAGCTTATACGACTTATATTGCTTATTTACAGCTTATTAGGTTTAGCTTATTTTCCCATTTTATTTTTCTTACATTAGTAATACTTTAAAGCATTTTCAGTAATTTTTACAGATTTTTATAAATTAGTTTAGTATTTTTAATTAATTTTCTAGATTAAAATAGTTTTTAATTCATAAAAAATTAAATAAAAGTCAAAAAAATATAATTCTTTTTTCTAAAATTATTTTTAATCATTTAGGACTTTTAGAAATTAAATTTGCATTTTTAGGGTTTATATTTGATAATTTAGGTTTTTAAGTCTCGGTTTTTAGATTCCCGTTATCGTTTGCGTGCTTAAATCTTAATTGCTTTAGTTTTTAGTTGCCTTTACTTGCATTTATGTTATATTTGTAGAAATAGAATCCAAATCAAATCTTGACTATTCAAATCACGCGATCACGAACTTAAACCAGATTCTTAATTCACGCTTCGTCAGGATACGACATCCGAGAGATAAAATATTGTTTGTCCTCAAGCACTTTTTATCAAACGGGATACTTACTATACTATAATTAATTTGAGATAGTTATATATTTAATTATATATATATATTTAGATCGAATCAAAGGTAGACTTACAATCCCTGTTGAAATCTTCTTCAATAATGATCTTGAATACTTAAAAGGAGATCAAGCCGAAAGAACATATTGCTCTTCCATCACCAAAATGCCAGCTTCCAGGTAAACAATGGAAGGTATTGAAGACCTGATCCCAAACTTATGGTGTTCACGTATTACTGCTTATGAAAAAGATGCACTACTTGGAATAAAACATTGGAGATCACAAAGACAACAGTTCTACAGAGCCATGATCAAAAAGCCGTCCAAACACAAAGTTTTTTCAAAGTTGAGAATCCTAAGTGTTATCAGGGTTACGGTTGACATGAAATGGGGCTATAGCTACTTAAAGGAAATCGTTGTAAAGCGAGCTGATCAGAAACATTACACATTCAAAGAATGTGACTTTTCTGCCTTACACCTAAGCGACATTGAAGACATGCTCCTACTCATTGCTCAACAAAAGATCAACAATCTTGATGGTGATGTGATAGTAGACTTTGTCAGTGCGTTGAAAATGTTCACCAGAAGCATTGTCGTTCAGAATAGAGTTGGAGACATCCAGTTAGGTGTTGAAAGTTACCAACGAAAGCTTAATTTACTCAAGCCTCAAAGAACCTGTCCCGACATCGAACCGTTTTCTCTTGAAGAGACTTCCGTAGTTACGATGGCCGATCAACGTACTATGGCGGAATTACTCCAAGCACCCACCGAGGGTTACGGAGATGCTATCGTTATTCCCGCTATTCTCGCGGAGAATTTTGAGCTTAAACATGGTCTTCTAAATCTTGTAACTTCAAAACAATTTTACGGATTTGAGAAAGAAGATCCTCATGCTCACATTCGTTGGTTTAACAAGATTACTTCCACGATTAAGTATAAAGATGTGCCTAATTCGTCGATTAAGCTTATGCTTTTTCCATTTTCTATCGAGGGGGCAGCCCGGATTTGGCTCGAAAAAGAACCCCCTCGTTCTATTCTTACTTGGGAAGACCTTGTTTCCAAGTTTATTAACCAATTCTTTCCTCCTTCCAAAACTACAAATCTCTGAAATGAAATCACAAATTTTCAACAAAAGTTTGAGGAAACGTTTAGTGAGGCATGGGACCGTTTCAAGGATCTCCTTCAAGCATGCCCATATCACGGTTTTACGAAATTACATCAACTTGATACTTTCTACAATGCTTTAAACCTAACCGATTAAGATTCTATGAATGCCGCCACCGGTGGTGGTAATCTTTTGACTAAAACTCCTCAAGATGCTTTGACAATTATTGAAAACAAATCGAAAGTTCGCAATTCACAAAACAAACTGGTTGTTTCTAAAGTAATTGTTAATACTTCTTCTACCACGGCATGTCCATCGGAGATGGCCGCTCTTACTGATGTCGTTAATGCTATGCTTCGTCATGTTAGGACCTCACCTTCAGAGACCGTTAAAGCAATTTCTGAAAGTTGTGTGACTTGCGACTATCCACAAAATTTCTCAAAGCAACACGCACTACACTAAGGCAAGCATTGCCAACATCAATCCATCAATCATCACTACCCGCGACGATCATCACTTACACTTATCAAGGCATCGCACACTACTACTACTACTAAGGCAGTATGGCAATCCTAAAATCAACACAACCTCAATCTCAACACTCGCAGTGTTCTCATCACTTCACATCCTATCATTTTCAGGTGGTCACATTACTCACACATCCCTTCCCTCCT
>BQNB010046542.1:0-43636 GCA_026074375.1 Tanacetum coccineum
CTTAAAGTCAGAAGATAAGACTAGACATTCAGTGTCAGTAAAAAGAACATTATTCTTTTTGTCACAAATTTATGACACACTGAATAGGTTATACTTAATCTCCTTACAAAAGTACACATTATCAAAATCTAATTTTCCTGTTTTGATTTTTCCTTTACCAGAAATTCTACCTTTACCATCTCCAAAGGAAACAAAACCACCATCATAATCTTTATATTCAGTAAGATAGCATTTGTTTCCAGTCATGTGCCTAGAGCAACCACTGTCAATAACTCCCTTTTCCTTGTACTCCTACAATTGTGGGTTGCCCTGCACATAAAATAAGAGAGTTAGACTCTTTTGGGGATCCAAGCCATCATATACTTAGACCTGCCTCGTGCATCAATATAAGAATATTTCTTAAAAGTATTTGATGCACTGTTGTTTTTGGCTTTCCAAACCCAGCATGCTGAGGCCTTAACATCATTATCCCCTTTTCCCTTATTTTTACTTAATACGGCTCTATCCCTAGCAGTGGTATCTTTTACCCTGACAGTATTAACTTTTTTATTGAAAATACTGTTCTTGTTTGCTGAAAACTTGTTAAATGACCTTGTGACTTGTGAATATCCCCTTTTGAAAGCATTTGATATAGATCTAGGATGATTCACAGTTGGTTTTGAGCCAACAGTATTAATTGGTCTGACAGCAGTATTAACTTTTGCACCAGCAGTATTAATTTTGCCAGTCCTAGTTAATACTACTTGTGGAACAAATCCTCTATTAGGGTGAGAGTGAGTCATTTTATTAGAAACGTTCTTGTGATTCGCCCTACTTGAGTTGTTCCACACAGGTCTTATAACCTTTTTATCACATACATAATGAAGATGCTCAAAACTACCACAAACATAACAAGCTTTATTAATCATTTTAAAGTCACTTCCTAGTCTTTGGGACATAAGATTGTTCCAATTTCTTTGGTTCCCCCTAGGATGGTGTTTGTTTTGTTTAGGTGTTTTTATCTTCTCTACTATTTTCCTAGCAGACTTAACAAATTTTATCTTTTTAATGCTAGGTCTAACAGTATAATCTATCTCACTTTCATCATTAGAATTCCAATCCTCAATGATTGGAGGTATAAAGCTGTTATCCCTAACAGTTTTAGGTTCTACTGCATCACCATTATTTTTTACACCAGCAGACTCATGATTTGATTCAACTTTCTTAACATTACTAGGTGTAACAATAGTAGTAACATCCATATTCTCACTTTTAACTATTTCATCTATAAATGTTAGATCAGGTTTGCGAGGTATGAAATTCCCTGTATAAGGTGGGGGAACTGCATGATATCCCTTGGGCCTATTACACTCCTGATTTTCTAACATCTCAGATGAATTCACAAAACTTTCTACTGCAGGAGAAGCTGCAGTAGCTGCATTATATCCTAATCCAGTTTTAAACTTGTCACTAACTTGACTTTCCAGCAAACTGTTCAAAGATTTAGATGAATTTTGAAATTTCTCTAATGTTAGTTTTAACTCATCTCTCTCTTTTTTTGCTTTTTCCAATTTCTTTTTGTTTTCAACTAAAGCATTATCTCTAAGTCTAACTTCAAGTTTTAAAACATTAATGCTCTCTTCAAACACAGCCTCATTTTTCTTATAGTGAGCTAGTCTAGCTTCAACTGACTCTAAACCTGCTTTATAAGATACTAAATTAAATTGAGACTTGTTGTAATCAGAATTCAAATTGTCATATTGTTCTTTAAGAGTAGCATAAGCTTTTACACATGATTTAGAACAAGAATCTACCTCAGAATCTGAACTGGAAGAACTTCCTGAAGATGTATGTGCCATTAAAGCAAAGTTTGTAGGATGCTCTTCTTCAGCTTGGTAGCTCCAATCATATCCTCCAATTCCATCTTGAGCAACCAATGCATTTTCATTGGGAGTTTCCACTGTCACAGTTCTTCTATTATTCTCTTTTTCTCTTTTCTCCTGATTCCTTGGAAGTCTACATTCTCTTGCAAAGTGACCATATTTATGACAATTGTAGCACTCCACTTTTGACCTGTCAAATCCAACTCTTTTACCATTTACATCCAACTGCCTGCCTGTCCTCTTGATGAATCTCCTAGCTCTAATTGTCAGCATGGCCATTTCCCATTGGAGATCCATTTCTTCCAGATCATCAGGATGAAGTTGTTCCAGATCTTCTTGATTAAGTTGAGGAGAGTTGGGTTGACTTGCAAGGAAAGCACAGATCACAGCATCACAAAGATTATCTAGAGATGTAGAGTTAACACCATTACCTTGAGTATGAGTAGTACTAACTCCATGAGCAATATTATCTACTTTGTTAGTGTTGTTGGTGTTGTTAGTGTTGTTAGAGATAAAGGCCATATTCTGTGAATTTTCACTTGTTCTTGATGAAGATGTAAGTTCAGGTTTATATATCTTCAAGTTATTATATAAGTCATCCAAGCTGATGGTTTCAATTTCCACCTTGTTCCTTCAGATTAAAGCATGAGTCTTCCATTTAGATGGAAGACTTCTCAAGAGCTTTAGGTTCATATCTTCTGGTTTAATACACTTCTCCTTGATCACCAACTGACCACAAGACCGATTAAAGTTTTTGTACAATCAAAGGTTTGATCCATTATGTATGAACTTAATGCAGCAAAGTTCTATATGTTGTTTTGAGAAATGCCTCTGAACCTTCTTGGACTCCTTGTTCCCTCCATACCTTCTCTATAGCCTCCATTAACAACTTTGTATCTTGATATGAGTGGAACTTCAGTTGGTCTTTGTTTGGAAGTGCCATCAACAGGGTTGCTCTTACTTTTATTTCATTTCTTCTATCCTATTTTTCTTCAGTAGTGATGGGTTCATACTCCTGTTCAACTATTCCAACAGTTCTCCTCAGCACTTTGTTCCCATTCTTGATTACTTCCCATAGGGAGTAATCAGTCATAAGAAAATATTGTTCTATCCTCATTAGCCAGAGATCATAGTCTCCTGGGTTGTGGATAGGTAGTCTTGCAGTCAGATTGTTAGTGGTAGTTCCTACCTCCATCTTATCACTGGAAAAAAAATAGACTAGATAAATGGGTATTCTTCTTTATTCAATAAGCTTCACAACAAGCTCTGATACACTTTTTGATCCAATGATAATCTTTAACTCCTTAGCTGTAAGGTTTTAGTACCCTTAGATTAATCCAAAATATACTAAGAAATGAAACTTTGATTGAATGAGATATACTATGCAGGAAGTCTAGTTTATACCACAAAGATGTATTCACATTGAAACAGAAAGCATGTGATTGACACAAAGATATAATCAACACAATAAGCTTCAATATATATTAATACAATCACTCTGACTTAGTGATAGGGTTTACAACCTTGAAGCTATGAACTCTATGGAAAACTGAGATGGAAAACTTATATCTTTCTATACCCTAGGATCCCCTTTTATACACCAAGGAGTCCTACAAGGCTTACAATACATTCCTAACTTATCATGATCTTTTCTATAAATAAACATAATCTCTTAATCAAATAAGTTATACATATCTTTTACAAAAATAACTTAATACTTATCTTCATAAGTATTCTTGTTCTCCAATCAATCTTTATCTCTTTAATCCGTCTTTATCCTCTTGACAGCAGTAAGTCTTCTAGCAGTTGTATCTTTTTAACCAACAGCACAAACTGAGCATAAGTAGTAGTAAGTACCAGCAGTACTAACTTTACGCTAACAGTTGTAACTTTACTCTAGCAGTACTAAGTTATACAAAAGTATCTAAGTACACTAGCAGTAGTAACTTTTGTACTAACAGTATTAACCACTTAGCATACTTTCAGTCTTCAACTCTAAGCAGTCTCAACTTCTACTAACAGTAGAAACTCAATACTAACAGTACTAAATTATACTAACAGTAGTAACTAGCAGTGGTAACTTTATACTACTAGTACTAACTACTTAGCATAATTTCTATTATGTACCTGAGCAATAGTAAGAATCCTTAAAGTCTTTTAAGTCCCAACAATTGTTTTAATATACACAAGTACTTAAAACCGATATTGTGAGTTCATAGCCTCACATTTCAATCTTTTGAATATTTTATAAACCCGCGAGGGGATACATGCTCAATTGTTTTAATATACACAAGTACTTAAAACGGATATTGTAAGTTCATAGCCTCGCATTTAACTCTTTTGAATATTTTATAAACCCGCGAGGGGGATACATGCTCAATTGTTTTTAATATACACAAGTACTTAAAACCGATATTGTGAGTTCATAGCCTCGCATTTTAAATCTTCTAATGTTTTCTTAAACCCGCGAGGGGGATACATGATATAAACCATGAATACGAGTGTTTTTCCAACTATATGCTATCTTGATATATTATTGCCTAAGTCCTTACTTTTGCCATTAAGACCCCACTATCATGAACTGTTAATTACTTTTCGAAGTAAGCGTGAATTCTATGAATAGAACTATTTAGGACTGAGCTTCCCCGTTGGTGTACCTATACTTTCTGGTAACCAAACGCACTTTATTTGAATAACTATGCGGGTGTTTGGCAAAGGCACCTGTTGGGCAAACTACCTGTAATTAATGATTATCCTCAAATCGCAATGTCTCGGTGTCATGAGCCTCCCTTTTAAGGGCAAAAATACTTTTTCTATAATAATTGTAACTCATTGCAATTATTACACTTATGGGTGTATAAACAATGTAACCCACTGTTATGAATGACTTGTAAGTCCAAACTGTTTAACAAAACCAATGACTTTCACCAAGTGCTCTTTGTGTTGACTTTTTAGTATGTTTATCTCAGGTAATTGAGTATCTTATGGCACGGAGTGGCACGGACTTGAAGATGGCTAAACTGTTATCATTAAAACTTTATGTTTTCATGTAGATTTTTGGAACCTCTGTTTGTAAAAACTCTGATGAAATAATGAATGATAACTTATCTTTAAAACTCTCTTTTGAGTCGTTTTCTAGGATTAAGTACTGTTTACTATGAAATAAAACCCCAATACTTTCTGCTGCTATTGTCAAAAATGGGTGTTATACTATTCAACCCTACCTTCTCGCTTCCACATAAACCGATAAAGTATTAATGGGTTTCTGTGAAAATCAACAGAGTAGAAGGATTCCCATTCCTCTAAGAATAGTCTATTCCATTCTACTACTATTTGACAATGATTTTTTAATTAATTCTAATGGAACGGAGCATTGTATTCCTTCTCTAATTCCATCGTACAAAATGCTACAGACCTGTTTTATTGTGAACATCAAGTTTTTGGATGCTACTGCCTCAGGATCAATTGGTGGGAAGAAGTTTGAATGTCCAGTAGGAGTGCTTGTATATCGAATTGTGGGTTCAATGGACACATGAGTAATGGGAGTGTAACAGTTTTGAACAGGCTAAAGCCGCTAAAGGGAACCTCATGGATTCCAATCGAAAAAAGACCAACCTGGCCTTCTAGAGCCACAATGGGCTCCAAGGAATTAGCGATCGTGACTGAGTGGAAATTTGAGAAAGATGAGACTGAGATTGCTACTTAAGAAAGTTTATCCACACGCGAAGAAAAAAGTATATGTTCATGTATATGTATTTTCTAGTGAACAAATTATATTCACGCGAAGAAGAAAGCATATACTTATGTATAAATTGTACGTGCATTTACTAGTGTTCATTCACACGCGAAAGAAATAAGTATATTCTCATGTTATAATATACATCGAGAACTAGCAAGGGAGGCGGTAAGGAAATCGCTAGTAAGATCAAGGCTTCAATCATTGTTCATAATTTTCACGCACGAAGATATTTTTACAAAACTAAAATAATCGTCTATTAAACATTAATATCTCATATTTTTACACTTCTATTATCAAAAATATGCAAGTAACATACAAGTTTCAATTTTTTCTCATCATTTGCACGCATGAAGATATCCATACAAAACTTAAGTAATCGTCTATTAAACATCAAGATCTCCTATTTTTGCAATAATAGTATAAAATTTACACTAGTAATATCAAAACTTCAATCCTTGCACATAATTTGCACTCGTGAATATATTCTTACAAAACTTAAATAATCATCTAGTAAACATCAATATCTCATATATTTTTTTTTCTAGTTTAAAAATACTGTTGGGTTTCAGAAGTCTCTATAACTTAGTGTTGCTAGTTCAACTTGGTACTGCTAGTGCAGACTTAGTGCTGCTGATAAAAATTAAAGAAAATAGACTAAGTCATTAGTACTGTTAGTGTTAGTATAGTTAGTACTGCCAGTACATTGTTAGTACTGCCAGTATAGTTAGTGCTGTTAGTAGTAAGTTAGTACTGCTAGCATATAATAGTTAGTACTGTTAGGAGATATGCATGAGTTATAATAGGAATAGATATGCATTATCTCTTCATACGTTTTGTAAGCCCATTAGGGTTTTCCTTGGTGTATAAAAGGAACCCTACGACATTAGTTAGATATCAAGTTTCACAAATATTAATAGTTTGCAATCTGTAACCTAGCAGATTAATAGTAATCAAAGTTCTGTTTTATTCATTGTTCTTCTTAGCAGTATAAGTTAGTTTCCGCATAACTTATATTGTTCATAGTCATTGTTTCTCTTGTAGTTAGTTTGGATCTATCCAGATTGGCTACCACCCTTAACAGGCTAGAAAGATCTATTCAGATTGGGATCTACAAGTGGTATCAGAGCTTGTAGAGAAACTCTGAGTAAGAAGAACCAAAACACATCAGTTATAAACCTTTACCTTTTAGATCTATCATATATTAAATAACAATATCTTATAATTTTACGCTTCTAGTATAAAAAATACACAAGTAAAATCAAATCTTCAATTTTTGCTCAAGATTTGCACATGTGAAAATATATTCTTTCAAAACTTAAATAATGGTCTATCAAAAATAAATATTTCATATATTTGCACTTCTAGTAAAGAAAAATACGATAGTAAGATCAAAGCTTTAATATTTTCTCATAATTTGCACGAGTGAAGATATTTTTATAAAATTTAAATAATCATCTAGTAAACATAAATATCTCGTATTTTTTGCATTTCTAGTATAAAAAATACACTAGTAATACCAAAGCTTCAATCCTTACACATAATTTGCACGTGTGAATATATTCTTACAAAATTTAAATAATTGTCTAGTAAACATCAATATCTCACACTTTTTGCAATTATAGTATAAAAATACGCTAGAAAGAGCAATGCTTCAATCCTTACTCATAATTTGCACGCTTGAAGATATTTATACAAAACTTAAATAATTGTTTTTTTTAAATATCAATATCTTATAATTTTGCACTTCTAATATAAAAACTACACAAGTAAGATCAAATCTTCTATCCTTGCTCAAAATTTTCACATGTGAAGATATATTCTTACAAAACTTAAATACTCGTCTATCAAACATGAATATCTCATATTTTTGCACTTCTAGTATAAAAATACGCTAGTAAGATCAAAGCTTCAATATTTGCTCATAATTTGCACGAGTGAAGATGTTCTTACAAAATTTAAATAATCATCTAGTAAACATCAATACCTTATATTTTTGCACTTCTAGTATAAAAAATACGCTAGTAAGAGCAATGCTTCAATCATTGCTCATAATTTGCACGCGTGAAGATATTTTTTCAAAACTTAAATAATCGTCTATTAAATATCAATATCTCCTATTTTTGCACTTCTAGTATAAAAATACGCTAGTAAGATCAAAGCTTTAATCCTTACTCCTTATTTGCGCACGTAAAGATATCCTAACAAAACTAAACTAATCGTTTATTAAACATTAATATCTCCTATTTTTACACTTCTTGTATAAAAAATACGCTAGTAGGAGCAATGCTTTAATCCTTGCTCATACTTTGCACGCGTGAAAATAGTTTTACAAAACTTAAATAATCGTCTATTAAATATCTTAAAATTTTGCACTTCTAGTATAAAGAATACAAAAATAAGATGAAATCTTCAATCTTTGCTCATAATTTGCACATGTGAATATATATTCTTACAAAACATAAATAATCGTCAATTAAACATGAATATATTATATTTTTGCACTTCTAGTATAGAAAATTTGCTAGTAAGATCAAAGCTTCAATCATTGTTCATAATTTACATGTGCGAATATATTCTTACAGAACATAAATAATCGTCTGTTAAACATCGATATCACCTATTTTGCACATCTGGTATAAAAAATACGATATAAGATCAAAGCTTCAACCCTTCCTCATAATTTCACGCGAGAAGACATTCTCACAAAACTTAAATAATCGTTTATTAAACATCAATATCTTCTTATTTTGCAGTTCTAGTATAAACAATACGCTATTAAGAGCAATGCTTCAATCGTTGCTCATAATATACACGCGTGAAGACATTTTTATAAAACTTAAATAATTGTCTATTATACATCAATATCTCATATTTTAACCATCTGGGCTAGCTCAGATGGCCACCAAGGGTAACCTTGGAAAGGTTTTTACCACATGCGAGAGGTCTTGGGTTCAAGTCTCACCGTTGGGGTTTTCCTTCAAGAGCAAAAAGGAGTGGGGTTTATCCCCTAAGTCGAAGGTTCGAGTCTTGCATACTGCCCAATTGAATGTCATTGTGAGCTCGAATTACTAACAACTAACAACTAACTTGCCGTTATAAAAAAATATTTTTGCACTTTTATTATGAAAAATATGCTAGTAAGATAAAAGCTTCAATTTTTGCTCACAATTTGCATGCGTGAAGATATCGATACAAAACTTAGATAATCGTCTACTAATATCTCATATTTTTGCACTTATGGTATAAAAATACACTAGTAAGATCAAAGCTTCAATCTTTGATCATAATTTTCACGCACTAAGATATATTCTTATAAAACTTAAATAAAATTATTTATTAAACATCAATATCTCCTATTTTTTTATTTTTAGTATAAAAAATACGCTAGTAAGATCATAGCTTCAATCCTTGATCATAATATTCATGAGCGAAGATATCTTTACAAAACTTATATGATCATCTATTAGTTTTATATGCGAATTAACGAGTGTCATTAAATATTTTTAACTAATTGGTATATATCGCATTCCTTCACTTGTGAAAAGTAATGATAATTTGTTCTTGAATATAGATACAACATGGTATTTTTACCTTTCACCGGCATCGACAACCACATAAAATGTCACTTTTGGTGATGGAATTCTTTCTAATGAAACAACACCGTCTACATGTGGTTGCTGAGATGTTTCGTAAAGGCATTTGTAAAACAACCCAGATGGGTTGTTACCGATCAAAATCACCAAGGAGAAAATTCAGATGAAGAAAACTATCGCATAGACCTCGGTTTTTAACACCAACAAAGAAGATTACAAGAACTTTTATCTTTGTAACAAAGGGTTGCTTTGCCCGATGATCTCACCTATCTGCGAGTCAAGATTACAAGAACTTAAGCAAACTATAAATCGTCAATACTTATCAAACTTGGGCTATGTCAAATAGAAAAAATTTGAATTGAATGCCACAAAGGTGGATTTAGTTCATCATGAATCCAAAGCTATTACAAGGTAACCATGTAGACTCTTTCGACTTACAATACTTGTCTAAGGGAATACCATTCTTATCATGGATCTTGCCCCTTTCACACAATTGTTAGTGTCACTGATATTGACTTCCAAATGTATGGTCTTTCCAGTGTGACCAATCTCCGCACCTATATCCATATGTTCGGTTTTAAAAACTCATGATGGAACTATAAAAAATGCCATAGTAGGAAAGGGTACAGTTTCCCTCGAGTGCCATTTGCGGATGTAAAGCAGTTAACAACAAATGTTTACCAGGGTGAACCCCTTCTACATGCTGGATTCTGGGTTTCAAACTGTGGATAGTGTCGGTTCTTTTGACTTTGAGAAGTATACACTTTGAACCGAATAAAATCCAGACTCGAATTAGTACATCATGAGTGAGAACCATTATCTGCATATGTTGAGGGAAAACAAAGAGAATAAAAATTCAACCGTCATATCCTCAGATGCTTGTAGATACAATGCAATGTCCTAACACATAAAAACAATCACCGGCTCCAAGAACTTTATCAAAGAATACATAAAACATTTTTTTTAATTCATGACCTAAAAAGATACAGATTATTAAAGATACAACTGTCAAGCTACCAACTACATCAGCTTATCTTGTCAAAACATCAAGAAAAGCTCATGCTGAAAAACATCACAAAATGCATTTTCTCCACAGTCAAAGCCTATATCAATGTAATCAAACATAACAGCTGTATATAACTAGTTCAGCTAGTTAGTTAGCCTATGTTAGGACTGTGTTTCCTGCAACTTAGATTAGTTAGAGTAATCAGTTACATAGATTAACGAGCCTCGTATAAAAATAGTGTATATAAGATTTATTCATTACAATTGTACAAAACAACCAACCAATCTATAAATAACTAACTAAGCAATAAATAGTATATGTAGCTTTAAAGCTTCTGAAATCACCAAAAGGAATATGGGAGCAATAAATAGCATATGAATCATCACATAGTTAAAAGCAAAAGTATCTATCAGTCTATCACATGACAACATCAACAATACCATAATTAAACACCTTATAAACCAGACATGCTTTAAAAAACAAAATCAGCTCACAAATTAAGCATATGTTGCACAATATTTTCATAATTCGGAAGACCAGTCAATCATGAGCTAAAAGCATTAAATTCACATGGATAACATAAAAAGACGAACCTTTATTTTATTACCTTCCAACATAGTCAAATTAATAAAGACCGCGACCTTTGTTTCATTATTACCTTCCAACATAGTCGGATTTTCTTTGTAGGCTGTCCTTCGTCTTCCTCATCAAGATTCAATCTGCCTCTCTTTCGACCAACTTGAGACGTGAATGGGATTTCTTACGCAGCCCCGGGTCAACAAGGAATAATTTATTTTCTAGAGATGTTGACGGCTGACCAAGTAGAAAGTTCTCTGGCTTTACATCTCCATGCACATAACTAAGGAACATACAACGTTCAAGATAATGAATGAAAGAGACAAACACATCCATTTCTTGTTTTTCAAAAAATAATAACATTTGAAAGCTAACAAAATGATGAGGTCTGATAACATATTGTTAACTAATAGATTGAAAAGTGCACCATTTCCTTTTGGCAGCAATACATGCGACTAATTGAGGGAAATTTCCTATCGTTTATCAGAGCCTATATTTGTACGTCACTGATAGAAAACACAAAACTTGGTCTCTAACAATAAAACACTAAAATGTTCTTAAAAATTAATCTGGCAAAAACTATACATTTTCATTCGCATGTGAAAGAAGCAATTTCTCATGTAAATAAATTTATTAATTTAAACTTGAACACCTATTATCGCTGTGTTGTTCTTGTGAAAAATCACTTTAAGGAAGCACCAACACTGTTTGGTTTCTTTATATTTTCTCAATGATCCCATGTGGACTTCAAATTTGTTACTAGTAATTGTCAAGACATCTTGAGTATTTACCAGTACTTGCTCACATGTAGTCAAGACATCTTGTTAATATAAAATGTATTCTTGTGTGTCCTTAGAAATTTATTACAGTTTGTAAATTTCCCTTAACAAACTATCAAATGAAACATTTTTAAATTGTAAGCATTTAAATAAACGTTGGACCCCTTTCTAATTGCTTTTTACCCGTGAACAAAAACACACCAAATTGACCCATTTTAAAATAAATGAGTTGTACTCAAAAGGTGGTTGACCAAGGACAGGTGCTGACCTTTAAAAAATGAGAAACGTCAGTGCCACCGGTGCCTGCAGCTGCAACAAAAGCATCCAGCTTCCCACCAGTCTGCTCCTATATCTCAGGTCCCGTTCCTACATCAGGTGATCATTTGAGATCATTACTACTATCATAAACATGTATCTAATTTATTTTTTCAAAGGCTAAATGATTTATTAGAAAACGGCTCCAAAAAGAGTCCAAAAGAAACTTTACAAGAGAGGAAAAGGAAGTAGACGACAACACAAATTTCACCAAAAAAGAAAATTAGAGACTCAACAACCTGTGTGATAAGCATCCAATATACTGGTATTTGGTGTTACTGATGTACCTTTGACGAGTGGTTTCATTGCTGGGAAAAGCATAACTTCCTGTTTACCATGGAAAGATAAGTACCCAAAGTCGTTCGTAATTAATATCTATCTAATATGAGAGTAGTAATTGTAATAATAACCATTTCCTGTGGAATTACGTGACACCTAATTAGTTGAAAAAAATATACCATATAGAGTTTTCATGTGGATAATAAGCAAAACTAACCTCTATATTGCTACAATTGCTAGATAGAGTTTTCAATATAGACTATAATGAGGTTTTGACAATTATACTCATAACCAGACATCCTAAAGAGATTATCTGCTATATCAACATGTAATAACCAGATAAAAAGTTTTAGTAATATAGATAGCTTGGTTATGAGTAAAACTAACCTCATATAGAGTTTTCATGTGGCTACAATTGCTAGATAGCTTGCTCGGAGAACCCGGTTAGTTTTGCTAACATAAAGTTTTGCTAATAAGCCACATGAAACCTCTAAATTGCGATATATAGTACTCTACTTAGTTTTGCTAATAAGGTTTCTAGATATACTTGAAAACAATGTATCATAATAAACTAGAGGTGACAAATTAGGTGCGTCAAGCAGATTAGGTAACCGGTTGAAAATGGGTCAGGTCAGGCTAACCCATAAACACATCTCGTCTGTATAAAAACTATATGCTTATATATATAATCATCGTGTCAGACATCATTACACAAACCAACATTATTACATTATCAAACTAAACTTTTAACATGCGCTGCGCCCCTACTAAATTAATTTGACCCATTTAAATAAACACAAGTACACAACCCAATATGAACCCATTATTTAGTAAATGGGTTTAACTTGTTACCTCTGCTATAAACGAAATGAAAAGAATATCAGCTTAAAGCCTTAAACCATATAAATATATAGACAGGCTTCAAATCTGATCCGCCACCAATTCTAACAACCTCCAACTCATGAACATGCCACTGCCTTGCACTATCTATCATCTACTTTCATCATTTAATACAGATTATATGATACTTATGATCAAAATTTGTAACATAACAGTTAGTCAGATAGCGTTTTCATGTGTTTCTATTGCTTAAAGTTAGTCAGATTTTTCACATACAAGCATAGTACTTGATTTATCAGCAGAATATTACAAAATCTTTTAACTGCTAAAAAGTCAATTAAAGGTCAGATCCAATAATTAACTATATATTATTGGTTTGTAAGTCTATAACTATAACCCACTTAAGAATCTGTTTCAAGTTCAAGAAATCAATCAATGTCACACGCATGACATTCCCATAATCGACTTGATCCTATGCAATAACCATAATCATAAGTAGCATCTTCAGACGTTTTATTGTTAACAGAACACAACCCTAGGTTGTAGTTTAAACCCGAATTCCAAACTTAGTCTATAAACCAAAATAATTTAGAAAAGAATTAAAAAAAGCAGGAAGAATACGAACCTAAAACTGGGTCGTAAAATGACCATACTCTCTTTTAAAACTACAAATCAGCAGAAAGAATAAGAACCCAAACACGGGTCGAATAACACCACCAACTCCTCTCACAGGAAGTCACTCAATTCATCTTAGTACAACAACAATTTTCACGTGTGACACTACTATAAAGACAACGATTTCAATCCCCTATATTAGGTTAGCCTCGCGATTCTTACTCGAAAGGAAAAGGCCAATCAAGCTATTCATCAAAACTTTTGATGATTTTTTTTAAAAACCTTGCTGATTTTTTCACACGCAAAGATAATCTTAGTAAGCTTAAATAATCGTCCATAATTCAATACAAGTCTATAATGTAATCGAAACAACTTCAATTGCACCTGGTTTTCTTCATAATCTCGGGTTTACGCAAACTAACTCGTATCAAAACGTCAAAACCTCATTATAGTCTATACTTTTCACATTTTTTCATTTTTAAACATCAATAACTCCTATTTTTGCACTCTTAGTATAAAAAATCCGCTAGTAACATCAAAGTTTCATTCCTTGTTGATAATTTTCACACGTGAAGATATTCCTTGTTGATAATTTTCACGCGTGAAGATACTCCTATCAAAAAATTTCACATGTAAAGATACTTTACAAATCCTCTAGTAACATCAATATTAAATTATTATCTAAAATTTTCACATGTGAAGGTACTTTACAAATCCGCTAGTAACATCAATATTTGATTCCTATCTAAAATTTTCACATGTGAAGATACTTTACAAATCCGATAGTAACATCAATATTTGATTACTATCTAAATTTCACATGTGAAGATACTTTACAAATACGCTAGCAACATCAATATTTGATTACTATCTAAAATTTTCACATGTGAAGATACTTTATAAATCCGCTAGTAACATCAATATTTGATTACTATCTAAAATTTTCACATGCGAAGATACTTTACAAATCCGCTAGTAACATCAATATTTGATTCCTATCTAAAATTTTCACATGTGAAGATACTTTACAAATCCGCTAGTAACATCAGATAATTTTCACGCGTGAATATATTCTTTGCTAATAATTTTCACCCGTGAAGATATTCGAAAACTTAAATAATCGTCTATTAAACCAATATCTCATAATTATGCACTTCTAGTATAAAAAATCCGCTGATAACATCAAAGTTTCATTTCTTGCTGATAATTTTTTCACACGTAAAGATATTCTTAGTAAACTTAAATAATCGTCTATTAAACATCAATATCTCCTAACTGGACGCCGCAGTCAACGCCGGAGATTAAGATCAAAACACTAACCACACGCTAAATTTCAACTAAAACCGAGACAAAAATGCAACATGTCTAAAACAATCAATTACATAGAGCATCATATAGCATCTTCACATGTGACGAAATAGATACACAGAACAAACACATACTTTATAATTACAAACAATAATATTATTAATTAGTTGAAAATAAGTACCTTAGCATTTGAATCCACATTAGCACACCGTTTCAAAATATTTTTGAATAAAGGTTGATTAACACACGGATTCATCATCAAACGATTGTTAAAAGGTTATAAATTATACCAGATTATATGAGAAAAACATCATCTGGATCCGTTAGAATACTCTACACGTCAGTCCCCTCGCAAGATGATCTAAAACATCGAAGATTAGGTAGCGTGTTTCGTGAGTGTGTATTTGTGTGTGTTAGTGTGTGTTTCTGTATGTGTTAGTGTATGTTTCAGTGTGAGTGAATTAGGCGTGAATGAGAGAAATAATGTGGAATTTTTTGGGGGGATTTAACAAATGAAAATTTTTAATCAGACCCCTATGTTTTTTGGATGTGAAATTACAACAAGACCCTTTTGTATATGCATAGTGTAAAATTTAATCAAATCTAAGCCATAGGATCTTAAAAAAGAAGGGTTATATTGAAGAGCTATGGTGTAACAATAAAATAAACTTATATAAGTATATTATATAAGACCAGTATAGTAATATACGTAATATAATATAAACGCATATATCAATCATGTAAGCATCTAGTATAACCAACTAATGCAACCAAATAGTATATGTCCCGTGAAAACTTTTATATGATGCAATGTTTATGAAAACGATTATAGTCCAAGTAGAAACATTTGACCTGGTTCTCTTTAACCTTGGCTCTAGATACTAATCTGTAACACCCCAAATAGGGTCGCAACGGAATAAGGGGCTGAGAGTGTCACATCATAGATCAATAGCACAAGATATGAGAACGACCTCTATATGAGTCATTTGAAAATGATACATTGGATTTAATAAACTTGTTTGTTACAAAAGCTCAAAGCTTAACTTGTTCATCTTTGTAAATGTAAAGATTTTAATGCATAACAAATACTCCAAAATGTAATGTACTCAAATCTTTATAGTAATGTGACTCAAAAACGATGACCACCAATGTATCCTTGCACCCCATGCCTTATTGACCTGAGAAAAACATGTTTTAAAATGTCAACATAAAGTTGGTGAATTCATAGGTTTATGTAAATGTAATATAGGACCACAAGATTTTCCCCGTGATAATGCAACCTATGAAAACATCACAAAATGTAATTACGTTTCCCAAAGCTCATGACACTGAAGCTCGACATGTATGAATTTCAATATAAATTGCCTACATCTCCCTTGATGATGTTCTAACCCGCAACATCCCAAATCCGACATGGTATACGTCCGTTGTCTGATAAACTAGCACAGTGAGCGCTACTCACCCGAACGGGGATGTGAATCCAAAATAGATCTATTTATAACACTCGCGCTTACACCAAGTAATTGACAGTTCATGATAAATGGGCTCAGAGGGTTATCGCTACTTAGGCAAACCCGTAATCATGTTAAAATGTACACTTGTGTCCAATTTGTAAAAGCAATGCATGTTTCTCACCCCAAAATTGTAAATCATTGTAATTGTAAAATATGGGGCTATGAACTCACCTCAAGTGAATGATTGATTATGCAAATCAAGTAAGTGAAATATCTCGAGAGATCCGAATGTATTTAATATAAATGCAACATCGCAAGTTATATAGTTACACCACCACCTAATAGTTTTTGTTTAATTTAAAACGTCGAAACAATATTTAAATCGAGTTTGTTAAATAAATGTCTACGTATTTGTATCCGTAAGATAAAATATTATCTTTATCCAATAATTGATTATTTGTTAATAATATATGATTTAATGTTTTTATTGATTATATAATGATGTTATATAATTAGTTTAATTGTTTTATAAAATAATATTTATAAAGTTAAAAACGTATATAAATATTATATGAATGATACGACAATATTTCTTAATGTTTTTATAGCCCAAACGGACTCGAAAACACTCGTAAACCATATTTTTACTTTTGATCAGCATGTTATATTTTTACAAAAATCACAGAAAATTATTTATAAAAATATATTAGTTTTTGTATTTCTATTTATTTGAAATCTTTGAAAAACCGTAACTTGCTCGTTTTAATTCCGTTTTGCGTATTCTTTATATGTATGAAATCATGACGAGATAAACTATTCAAATAAAATGATCTCTATTTTTATAAAAATTTGTGTCGAACACAGTAGCCCAAACAATTTATAAAAATAGTTTTATAAACTTAAAAATTATAAAACTCGTATCTCATTCGTTTTAATTCCGTTTTTAGAGTTTCTTATATATTTGGAATCCACATAAGATGTACTATCATTATAAAATATTTAGAAATTTATATCAGACCTGTAACAGTTTCAGTTTTTATAAACTAACTTTTATAAAAACACTTTTATATATTTTATTATCGTAAACTTGCAAAATTCATATCTCCTTCGTTATTGATCAACTCTTCATGTTATTTATAGATTTAGAAAGCTCATAATATGTACTATCACAAAAAAATATCATATATTTTTATCAGATCTGAGTCAGTGGCAGTTTTTATAAAAACACTTTTATATAATTAATTATCGAAATCTTGTAAATGTCATATCTTCTTCGTTATAGCTCGGTTTTTCGAGTTCTTTATATGCACGGTTTCCTAAAAATATGTACTATTTGAATAAAATACTTCCATAACGTATAAAAATTCGTATCTAATCAGTAGCATTAAAACAGTCCACTTTATATGTATTTTGTAAATCTAGTTTTATAATTTATTCCTTGGTTCAACTTTGTACAAGTCCTTCACCAAACTTTATACTATATGTCTTGCATATTTTGGGTCCTCTAAATTGTCCATAATGATTGTCCAAGTAAAGTCTCATGGTAATTTATATATGTAACTTTTGTAAATAACTTTCAACAAATTAACTTATAAACTAAACATATAAATTAATTAACACTTATAAAGAGTGTGTTCTTCCATTTTAAACATCATTTCACCATACATATATATAAATTCGAATTCCATATGATCTTGTAACATTTCATAACTCATAAAAACAAACCTAGGTGGTGATTAACATAATAACATGCATGTAAAACAAATAAATGAATAAATGGAAGGATTAGAGTTCAAGTAAACCTTAGAGATATGTATGAGAATGAAGAACACAAGATCAAACCCTAGAAATCAAACCCAAAATAGAAACCCTAATCAAGAAACCCTAGTTTACTTCTTGATTACAAACCCTTGCAAACTATTACCCAATCGTCCAAACCACCTTGCAACACCTTAGATATTATAACTAATGAGCCTTGTATACTTGAAAAATCAACACTATGATTACCCTAATAACTCTAGTTCAGCCGTAGGTATAAGAGAATAAAAGAGAGAGCTTGTGTGAAGTTTACTTGCAATTTTGAAAGTGTATGTGTTATTTCTCACTAGGTACATCCTTATATACTAGGAGGTATCATAGAAACAACTTATTAAAACCATGGATGAGGGGTGGTAAGGGTACAAGAGGGTACTAGTGCTCTCCTCCTCCCTATGAGGAGGGATGAGACTTTTAGTGTAGGATTAAACATGTGCTTTATTATAAAGAGTGAAATTTGAAATAGTTTTGATTTATTTCCTATAGGATCCGGCCTAAGGCTTGGTGTGGTGATAAAATGATTTAATTTTTATGTATTGAGTATAAAAGTGGGTATTTGTTTGAGTATAGATAGGTATTGGTGCTTCCGGGTATGCCTAAACGTATTTTATTGCGAAACGTAGACGCTTTACGTAACCAATAAAAATAAAATATGAAAAGTTATAAATTATCCTCGTAATAATTATATAACACTTGCTTGATGTAAACTTTTATTTGTTTGATGTCCGTTTACGTTGAATGTTGATTTTTAGTTTATGCGATTTAACTAAACGACGAAAATTAAAAGCAAACGCGTAAAACTAATAAATAATGGAATAATTGAAGTCGTAAAATGACCTAAAAATGCGAAATGTTACAAACAGTGGCATGACCACTACCCTTTGCATCTTGAAGTTGAGGGACATAAGTTTCCATGGTAGGATCTTAATTATAAAAGCTTTTGAGAAAATTTTGTTTTGAAAAGCTTTTTAAATCAAACTGTTCTGCTACGAATTGTTATTCTTTTGAGTGATAGACTTATTAATTAAGTTAAATCACCCTCCATGATAAAAGATGAGGTGTTTAAACATATTTAGAGCAACAATACTTAAAGCAGCTTATCATTTTTGCATAAAGTAGAGTTTTCCTACTTTTGAGCTTTTAAATGCTAGAGATTATTTGCTTAGCATCTTTGTGAATGAGGAGATCAACATTGTTCTGTGAGGCATTGCCAGCCTCACTGAACTTTTTTTTTGATCTTGTGCTTCAAATGCTAGCTAAACCACATCAACTCTGAAGCTAATCTTCAAAAAATCTGAAGGAGTTGGGTTGAACTTTTTCTTCAGGGTTATACTTAAGTTATTTTACATTCAAATCTAGTTAGAAACTGAAGGGCACTGAATTCGCCCAACACTCACTCAATTGAACACCTTGTCTGGACTTGTTCTTCGGACGCAAAAAACCGCATCGTCACTAAAGTGAAGAATCAATGTCTTCAAGAAGTATGATGGAGTTTTTGTCACTAAAATGAAAAATCTATGTCTTCAAGAAGCAAGAAGGAGTTCTGCTAAGTATTTATTCAGCGTAAATAATACTTATTTGTTCAAAGTGTAAATAATAAAACTCCAAACCAACTCTTGATATCAAAGATAAACTCTAGTAATGTTATATGAAAAATGATTGTTATGTCTAATAACCATTGTAGACCTATTAATTTGAAAAAATAATTATTGGTGAAAACTTAAAAAGAGAAAATGCACAATACACTTTTTAAATGAGTTATGGATTAGACATATATTTAAATGTGTGTTTTAGCCTATTAGTTATATATATCACTACTCATGTTATTTATATGTGTAGTGTACAACCATAAATTATAGGAGTGCTAAATATTGAACACTAATTAAAGCAATGAGTGGTGCACAAATAATAATGCAATTAGTAGCAGATATTCCATGAGTACTTATAATTATAGGCAGGCCCCTCCCTTTCCCGTCCCACAACACCCAACACCACCCTCTCCCACCCCGGACGTACCCGCGCTACGCCGAACACCGTCGCCCCTCTCCCCACACCAACCCCCTAACCCACCCAACAAATAAATCCCCAAAAACATAACTATCCCCGATTCTTCACTACGTACCCCGCACTCCACCACCCTCCCCACACCCCCGTCGACCTCTCCTCTAAAAAAAATTTACTAAAACTTCCACCCCCCACCCCAAAATAATTTAGCCAAAAAAAAAAAAAAAACAAAAATTTGATAAAAAAAAAAAATGAGGAACACAAAGCCCGCCACCCACAACCTACCAGAGACCCTACAACCCTCTTTGTATACCGCACTCATATGACAATAGCATAAATTTATGCCGACTCGAGCAAGAACCCCTCAATATAGATAAAACCATACATTTAACAAAAACTCATCAACCCATCGCCACCCCAAAAACACCACACACACAACCCCAAAACAAAACCCACTAAACGACCACCACCCAAAATAACTCCAAACCCAACAAAGACCCCCCACAAAACAAACAACCCCGAACCCACCCACAAAATCCCCCAAACCAACAAACGCCCACCACAAAACCACACCCCAAACAACACCACAAAACACCTTAACCACCACCACAAACAAACCCACCTACACACCCCCGCCACCAAAACCCCACACCATCGCCCACAACACAACCCCCCCCCAAAACCCACTCCAAAACCCCCCCCACCCCCCCCCCGCATAGAAGACAATAACCCCACACCCACCACCCCCCCAAACCAAACCAACCCCCCCCACCCCGCGAAAAACAAACCCCCCACCAACCCCCACACCAACCCCACTCCACCACCACCCCAACCCCACCCCCCAAGAAACAATCCCTAAACTCACCAAAACTTTTAATTACAACAGATAATACATGCACTTATAACGTAAATAATTATATATATATTTCATTAGTATTGTATTTATACTCCCACAAATCAAATGATGGTGAGTGAATTCGCGCTATCTACTCTGATACACCCAAAAACAATATTAAATCTTTGTGAAAATAAATACCCTAAAACACAAGGACAGATTTACTCATATTACATAAATGTTTTACCACATAATATTGTGGTTATCAATTAAAGGGTGTTTACTTTTAAGAAACATTATTATGTTACTTATTAAAAATATTGAGATACAATGTATAGTTTTTTTTTTTTTATGTTTTTAATGAAAAACAAACTATTTTCGTTATCTAACATCAATTAATTTAAGTCACAAAACTTACAATGTTTATTTTTTATGTTGTTTTTCATTTAAGGCGAAACATCAATTGTTCCTTTATAATACCAAACACCCAACAGCCCCCAAGACAGGAAATCACACCAATGAACTCCACCCCCCGTAACATTTACATGAACATAATACAAATACCCCCCATACATAAAAAAAAAAGAAAAAATAACCCCAAAAAAAACTACAAGATTAAAAAAAAAAAGATGAAAAAAAAAAAAACCAAAAAAAAAAAAAAAAAAGAGAAACAAAAAAAAAAAGAAAAACAAAGAAAAAAAAAAAAAAAAAAAAAAAAAAAAAAAAAAATAAAAAAAACAAAAAAAACACAATTCGACCCTCCCCCACTAATAACAAAAAAAAAAAAAATTAGACACCCTACCCACGCCTCACACTACTTCAACATCAAAGAAAAAAAAACCCCGCATCACCCCACAGACCACCACGACCACGCCCAAATCCCAAACCCATTCACATCAAGCGAAATACATTGGCCTGACACTACCCAGAACAAAACACAAAATGCAAATCCCCCACCTAAACACCCTTTATGCAAACCAAGAGTAAATGCACACTCCCCACTGACCCACCCCACCCCCTTAACATGCAAGTAAAGTAGACAAACATAGGTACCACCCAATCACAGAATCACTACAAAATAAAACAAAAGACCGTATCCCGCACCCCACCCCTCACTAGATGTATAACCTCCCAATATACCTAAGATAGGAAACCACAGTAACGCTGAAAACAACATTAATATAAATATAAAATATCACCATCAAGAAACCCCGCAGTCGCAACCCACACCCCCCCAACTCACACATCCCCCGCAGACCCCAACCAAAAAGCATCCCCCAACCGACCCCAAAATCCCACCACACCAAACAATCACATCAACCGCAAAAAAAAAAAACGCCATAACCCCCCAAACACCCACCAAAAACCCGACAACCCCAACACCTCACCCCTACACCCCCAAAACAAAAACACCCATAACAAACCCCCCCGATCCTTATCACAACCAAACCCACCCCAACAAAAAACCCCCCCGTCAGTATTTCCCCCTTACATACCTCCCCCATATCATCAAACCACGACGATAAATACCCCCCGACAAGAACATAATGATAGCCCTTCACCCCCAAAAACATTACCCCACTGATTCATATTATCCTCTTCACCCCCCGCCCAGTATCCATCTCATTCATCACTTTACGCCTCAGAACCCCCCCATATCCGCTACATACTATACCCCCCCCATATTCTTACACCCCAGGTTCTCTCACCCCAGACTCCCTCTATTTTCCTCCTTCCCCACATTTCAATTTCTCACCCCTCATCTCCCCCCCTCTCCATCATCCCATTTTTTAACCCTAATTTTTTTCCTTTTCGCCCATTCACCCCACTTTCCACCACCGCTCCCAAATCCAGCCAAATTTTAAATTTCCATTATTTATACAATACCCACTAAATCAACCATCCTATGAGGCATTAATGACCCTTGATTAAATGATTCAAAGCAAGGCTACTAGATTTGCTCTTTAAAAAAAGAAAAAAAGATTACTGTCAAAAGTTCTGGCAACAAAAAAATGATTTCTCAATATAAATAAAACGCGCACCCCTTTTATATGTGTCGTTGTACAACACAAACGAAACAGACCACACAAGCACACAGCAACACTCCCCCACGACCACCCAATACCTTCGAATGTCACCCCCCAATCCAAACCACGCAACCTCCCTTCCCCCGCCCATCGAGGAGCCCCCCCACCCCACCAACCACCCACAAACAACGCCAACACCCACGCCACGCCCTTCCCGAGTAAACCAGAAACCCCCCAAATTCCCAGACGCGCCCCCTTACCCCAAACAGACCCCGCCGAGCATCATCCCACCGCGCAACCGATCTCCATCCACCAATCACAGACTCCCCACCCACATTGATTAAATGATTCAAGGCTCTAGATTGCTTTAAAATAGTTCTGTAAAGTTCTGCACATAAAATGAGTTCTCAATATAACGCGCCCCTATTTATATGTGTAGTGTACAGCCATAAATTGTAGGAGTGCTAAATATTGAATACTAATTAAAGCAATGAGTGGTGCACAAATAATTCTAAATAATTCGAATTATAGCATAAGCATGACCTGTTTAATGTTTAAAAATGAAATGTAGACCAGTTCAACTCAGCCGTCTCACAAATAATTCTAAATACATATACCTGATCAAAAGTTTTAGAAATGTTTGTGCATAATAATTTCTTTAATCTAAGAAGCATGATCCCATACAATCATTTTAATATGTAAAATAACGAGTAACAAGTACCCGCGTTTCACGGCGGGGTAATAATAGTGTATACTTAGTGAAATGACTAAAATATAAAACAAATTAGTGTATATATAGTTGAAAGACTAAAATATAAAATAAAGTAACCATCAAGGAAGTAAAATGTAAATTTCGATTGGAGGACTTAAGATGCAATTCAATTTAAAGACTGAAAATGCAAAATAAGTTATCCACCGAGTAACAAATTATTGTATATTTAGTTGAAGGACTAAAATATAAAATAAGGTAACCATCAAAGAAGTAAAATGTAAATTTCGATTTAAGGACTGAAAATGCAATTCGATTCAAGGACTGAAAATGCAAAATAAGTTATCCACGGAGGAAGAAAAATGTAAATTTCAATTCAACAAGGACTAATAATGTAAAATTAAAAGGACTAAAATGTAATAAAAAGTAACAACCGAGGATTAAAAGTGTAAAATTTTAAGGACTAACATGTGTTTCAACTTAACCATCAAGGGCTAATATTGCATATTATTCATAAATTGTAAATACTATTCATGAATAGTAATACAACATTTGGTAAATGTTAGTGGTCATGCCACTGTTTGTAACATTTCGCATTTTTAGGTCATTTTACGACTTCAATTATTCCATTATTTATTATTATAGTTTTACGCGTTTGCTTTTAATTTTCGTCGTTTAGTTAAATCGCATAAACTAAAAATCAACATTCAACGTAAACGGACATCAAACAAATAAAAGTTTACATCAATGCTATTCTTGCGTAAAGTTTCATTCGCATATATTGTGAATAAACCACTGTCTAAAATACATGGATAGCAGAATACGAATAAATTATGTTTCAGACGGGCGTATTTGAGAAATATTGTCTGCGTGTGACTTTGGTACCCTTCATACACGATCAATATTATATACTTAAGAGATATTCACCAGATCTGTTTTACCAAGAATATCCTAGTCAATGGTTTTTGATGACATCCAAGCTAATCTGGGAAGGCTGATGCAAACATAGATGATATTTAAGTAACGAGTCAACCCCTTGTATAAGCTAGTTGTTAATATCTTACTAAAGATTCTATATAATGGTGTCAGCATAACTCCAATGGAATTTTTCTATTACGAGGATATTTCGACAAGCCACCTACATAGTTGAAGGAAATGTTTGGCTGAGTAAACATATTCAATTAAGTCAGTTATAAAGGACGATGCATAATTGATTCAAATGAATGTGAAGGGATGTTTGTATATGTGTTTTGACATGATTTCCAAACAGAATCAAATAATCGGCTTTAAAAAATGATGTGTTAGAGATAGTGTTTGGATGTGCTTTTATTGTTTCCAGTTGTGATAATAAGATATTCAATTGGTAAAGTTCTTCACCAATTCTGTTTATGAAAATAAGAACCCGCGCGTTGCGGCGAGGCTAATTTTTTCCAGAATAATTTTTTTTACCTTTCGGGGGATTTTTTTTTGCCGATGCGTTATGCGGGGCTAATTTTTAATATTTTCTTTTTTTGTATGGTTCGAGGAAAAAAAAATTGCGTTGGGACGGGCTAGGGGTGAGCAAAAAAACCGGTTGCCAAACCGGAAACCGGTTCCAACCCGAAAACCGAACCGGTCAAACCCGGTTTTGACCAAACCGGTTCCGGTTTTTGGCCAAACCGGGGGTTTGGAACCGGTTTGGCTTTTTTCGGCCGCCACCGGTTTGACCACCGGGTTTTGGAACCGGTTTTTGGAACCGGTTTGGACCCGACCCGGATTTTTTAGGATAAAAATGGGTCCCGGGAATTTACTTTATCAGATTTTCTTATCTATTTAGATTTTCTTGTGGATAACTGGATAGGATAACTGATTTTCTTATCCTATAAATAAGGGTGTTGTATTACAACTTAAATCACAACTTACATTACATACAATCCTTCTTAAGCAAAAAAAAAACCTATCCACCTCAATGGCAAGTCAATCCGCCTCAGACTCAGCTACTACCGGTGTTGGTTCAACAAGTGCACTGGGAATTCGTGAAATCATACAAACCACTCGAAACAATGAAATTTGGAAAGACTTCAACATGTGCATTATGACCAACGGTCATAAAAAAGCTCAATGCAAGCATTGCTTTAATTTCTTGTCGGTGGGTTCCAACACGACGTTGAAGCATCATATAAGTCATCCGCATTGTGAAGTATTAAAGGCGCAGCAGAATCAGAATCCGGAAGCGGGGCAAACGTCGATGGGAAGAGATGGCCAAATTTTCATGTTCAATCCGGATTACCATTCAACCACTTTGACCACGAGCAAACAACGAGGGTGTTCCAAAACACTATGCAACCGCGATACACTCACGTAAGTCGTTCTACTCTAAAACGTGATGCAATGAAACTATGGGTAGCGGCTAAACAAGCAACAATTGATGGTTTTGGTAACTTAAATAATAAGGTCAACCTAACAACGGACATATGGTTCGCTCCTCATAATTTGCCCGGTTCTTACATGGCAAATGATGAAGCGGGTCATTTCGTTCGAAGAGTTTTCGTCTGTTCACTCGGGTACAAACTTGAAGTATATGTTGGAAAAAGACTATGAATCTTATGATGTATTGGGGTTTTGGAAAACAAAGGAAAATCAGTTTCCTGTTCTATCCCGCATGGCCCTGGATATATTAAGTGTCCAAGCTTCTTCGGTAGCATCTGAATCAGCATTTTCAACAAGTGGTAGGTTGTTGACAATGAATTGCCTAGGTGAGTAATTCGAGGGGTTTTAGCATTGGACATTGGAATTGTTGGTGTACTAGGGGTACTGTATTCTTTCTTTGAGCTTTCTCACTTTCTTTATCATATCTATAGGATATCTAATTAAAATCTCCAAATTAAAAATTCCTAACACTAAGTGTGTCGGGGGGGGGGGATTTTTATGTGGCAAGTTTACTTCTTGATTTTGTGCTTAAAGAGTATGAAAAAAAAAAATTAACGGGACTAGTTTTTTTATTCCAAAAACTATCCTCGGGGATTTTAAATTTATGTTCGAATAACCTTAAGGTTTATTACTCTTACAAAATTCTTCTCTTATATAGTAGGCAAGTAAAAAATTTCTGACTACTATATTTTATCTTCGGGTTTTTAGGCAAAGTTCTATCCTAAAGTTAAGGGTAATTATGTAAATGCCTAACCTATTAATATCTAAAAATTTGATTATAAAAGAAATGAAAATGGGAGGGGGTTGTTTTGAAAAATCTCTTTGGGGTTAAGTTACCCTTGCTGCCCTTTTCTTTGTGTCCGGCCTCTCTTTTTCTATATCTGAACTCTCTTTCTTTTGTTTGGTAACCCTCTTCCTTGTTGTTGTTCTCACTGGTGTGTGGCCTTCTTCTCGGATGGATTCGTGTTCGCCGCCTATGGATGGTCGGTTTTAACCCCCCCACCTTCTTGATTAGAATATTGAGGTTGGAAATTTGAATAGTAAGGCATTTGGGTGAATGAAGGTTGAGTGGAACCGCCCGGATTCAAAGACGACCCCGTAATTTGGTTGGTTGGGTCGGTAAGCATACCGGAAATCCAATTTAGGTTGGGATTCATTTTTTTGAGTGAAAGATGAGAGAATTAGTATAGAAATTGTGTGTGAAGTTATAAAATATAAAGGGGATATTTATAGGATTTTTAAAGGGGTAAAAATAGGGTTTTGGGGGTATTTTTTCAAATATCCGCTCCCCCCAACGGCTATTTTTCAAAAAAAAAATAAAAAATCGATCCCGTGAGCTGTTAGCCACAGCGCGAGAGTGCTTGGCGCGAACTACGGAGTGGTGCGTCATGGCTCAATCTCGCGCCATGGCTTGGCACGAAGCCATAACACCACCACTCCCTCCCCTCTTAAGAGATTTTTAGTTTGAATCTGAATGTCATGTGTGAATATAAATTGTTGGTTAAAAGTCTGTCTTAATCATATAAAACTGTTTGTTTTTTATAAACATCTGATTGCTTTATATCATTTAATTTTTGTCGTAATATATAAATATTTTGGTTGATCTATTTATTCATATGTTAATGAAATTTAAGATTTAGCAAAAAATATAAATTTCTCATACAAACCATCGAGTATAATATGACTATACGAGTGATAATAGATTATGGTGCTAACATTAAGAAGTTAAAATACTATTTCCTCTTAGGTAAATAAAAAAATAAAAGAAAATTGGAGATGTGAGAGCCATGTGTACAGCACAATATTTATTTTGTTTTGTTATATGGTATTTCACATAATCAGAGATAAACAGAGATTGGGCCATCTCTGACCGAAAAAGAGGTTCATCAGACTTTTAACCCTTTAAACCAATGTTTTAAAAACCGGGTTGACCCGGCCGGTTTAACCGGTTGAACCGTGAACCGGCTCGGAGACCGGTCCGGATGAGACCGGGTTTTTGCTTGTTTGAGAACCGGATTAAACCGCCAGTTTTTCGTTGCCCCGGGTCGACCCGGTTTGATAAACCCGGCCGGGTCATGACTTTTTATCAAAAAAATATAACAAAATCTTTTTTTCTCAAGGATTTTTTTAATTTTAATGGATAAATTAAAGTGATGAGGACTATTGTTAGTTAAAATCTTATAAATGAGTAAATTAAAGTTATAAACTAACTTATAAACACCAACTAAGTTTTAATATAGATTGTTATAACTTAGATTTATATTAATTGTTGTTGCAAATATTTGCTATATTATAATAGAAATAGAACTTAAAATAAAGCTTATCGGTAAAGTCTTAATATTTTTCATCGGTTTCAATCGAATGAAGAAAATAAATCGAATAAATTATAAAATTACACAACTTTACATATTAAATATAGAAAAAAGTATACATATGTATAAAACCGGTTCGACCCGGCGGTTCAACCGGTTGAACCGGTGACCCGGTGAACCGGTGATTAAACCGGGTCGATTAAAAAACCGGGTTTTAAAACATTGCTTTAAACACGGAAAGAAAACAAACAACAAGAATTGCCAAAAATCTGACCGGATCAGATTTAAGAGGTTATTCAGACTTTTTATTACTAGTAAAAAACAAACACAACCTACTCAGAATAGGTTATAAGAAGGATAAATCAGTGTTTTCGGTTTAGCATTTGATAACTAATCAAAAACCATAGGATCTAAAAAATGGTAATACCAAGATTCGTCGTCTATTCTTGCCAATATCCTGAAGAACATATTCATATCAAACGATAACAGACTAATGTGCTTTTATCTACAAAAGGTTGGAAACCATGGTTAAAAAAACTTCATTTAACTAACAAAGGGAATATCAATAATTACGTGAATCTGACAAACATACTGTATACTAACAATATAATAGAAAGTTGCAATATTTAACTGCAAGTGAATGCATATATATGCACTCTCTCAAGGCAAAGACTTTATTCTCCTATGTCTTTCTCTAGACATGACAAAATTCCAAAGTTTCTATCCACTTTTGATTCTCAATGCAGCTCTTACCTTAGCTATAGTTCAGGCTCAGGATGATCAATCAGGTACCTAAGATTTTGTTTTCTCCATAAATGTGTAAATAAATTCATTCCTCAAGCATTTATATTTTTCGTTCCAGGATTCATTAGCATTGATTGTGGAATAGCCCAAGGTACAAATTACACAGATAGCAGAACAGGATTAAACTACGTTTCAGATGCTGGCTTCATAGACAGTGGCGTAAGTGGAAAAATATTACCCTCATATAATTCCAAAACCCTTGATTTCCAAATCACGACCCTTACAAGTTTTCCCCAAGCCACCAGAAACTGTTATACTCTTCGACCCAAACAAGGGAAAGGTAATAGGTATCTGATAAGAGCGAGATTTACTTATGGGAATTATGACTTTAAAGGTCAACCTCTGAAATTTGCTATCTACCTTGGATCAGATTATTGGGATACAGTTGACTTCACTGTGTCATTAGGTATGGACCATGAGATAATACATCTCGCATCAACAGACTACATATATGTGTGTTTGGTAAATATAGGTCATGGAAACCCATTCATTTCTGCATTGGAACTAAGGATTTTGGATAGCAATATGTATGGAAATCGATTAGAATCTATGGTGCTTTCTGCACGAACTAATTTCGGTACATCTGAAACCCTCAGGTCAGTACTTCAATTTTTTCCTTAAGTTATTGGAATAGCTCAAGCTGTAATCTCTAATAACCTTGATTCATGCATGTAAATTGTTCAAAACCAACTTTAAAGTTCTGTTCGTGTTTTCAAGGGATAAACCAACGGTTTAGGCGGAACTTAAATCATATATAGCTATATTATACTTTGTGTGTGTGTCTCGAGTTCAATTACTTGAGCATGCCCATTTTCTTTAGAGTACACGAGTTTAAGGCGCGCCCTTTATGTTATATATATATAGAGTTACTTTGGGATATGGATATCTTTCCTTAGACAATTGTTTTTAGCATCAATAGTTAGACTTTCATTTTTTAAACATAATTGATTTCATTTATTAAAGGGTAAAGTCTGTAGAATACCAACGTACTTTCCAAAATTTACCGTAATGAACAACTTACTTTTTTATTATCGATACCACCAACTTACATTCAAATTTTGTTTCAACTTGAACAAAACGTTTGTACCGTTAGTTATTATGTGGCAACGTTAGTCCATTTAGGTAACGATCGTTTGAGGAAGTTGCAAAAATCGTCCCTGTGGTTTTCATATATTTTTTTTCGAATTTTTTTTCTATCGAAACTTCTTTTTTTTCGAAATTTTTTTATGTTTCGATATTTTTTTGGAAAATTTTTACACATTTTTCCGAAAATTTTTACACATTTTTATAAAAAAATTCAATTTTTTTTTTCGAAACTTCTTTTTTTTCGAAAATTTTTTATGTGTATCAAAATTTTTTCGAATTTTTTTATAAAAATGTGTATAAATTTTTTTGAAAATATGTGTGTAAAAAATTTCAAAAAAAATCCGAAACATAAAAAAAATTAGGCTCAACGACCATGAGCATCTCTAAGGCTGCCCACTATCGTAGTGGGTCGCGACCTACTTATTCCGGCGCCACATCAGTTTTCTCTCTCCGACGACATACAGGCGACCTAGTGCCACTATGGAGCGACCTTCATTTTTTTTAACTTCAAATTTAAATTTCATTCATTAAAATAAAAAACATTACATAAAAATAAAAAACATTACATAAATAGTTTCCTAGATTATTAAAAACGACTAGTTCCTAAATTAATCTGTTTCGTATTCTGAATCAGATTTCACCCTACATTCCATCCTGAATAACTCATCATGAGCTTGTTGTGCCTTCAGAAACTCCTCCAATTCTTTGTCATAGATTGCTTGTTCTTTTTTCGCCATCGCTTTTTTTTTAAGTGTTCTTTGAAAGCTGCTTCATCAACAAGTAACTGCTGGTACTCTTCCTTAGTGAGATACAGACATATCTCATGTTCATCAGTTTTTTCCTCGATCGTTGGAATTGAAGAAATGGTAGACATCGGTGGTTTCTCGGGTGTTGGGGGATTGCTTTGGGTCAGTTTCTTATCCATAGTTGTTGGATTTTAAACTTTGAATACAAAATTTAAGAAGTTATGGGAGAAGGTGTGGGAGGAAATGAATGATAGAAAAAGGTATTTATAATAAAAAAAACTAGTCGTCGGAATAGTAGCCGTTGGAATTTGAAATTTAAAAACATTATATTATTATTCAAATACATAAAAAAACATTAAATATTAAAAACATTACACTATTATTCAAATACATAAACATTACATTAAAAAACAATACATAATTATTCAAATACATAAAAAAACATTACATTAATCTAAACTTAATTATTACGATCTTGGTATGTCGGCACTTCAATTGTTGTCCAAGCTGGATGATTTTTTAAAATTCTCCAACACGCCTCCATTGTGAAGGGATGTCCGTATCTCGTTTGATATTCGGCTAACACATTTTGAAACAAAACGAGGTCAGAAGATCCGTTCTCGTCCATCCGTTGGACACCATCGTAAACGACACTAAAAGTAACAACTTTTGGAAGAATCAAAAATTTCCATTTCGAGACGATGGCATCGTATCCTCGAATAGTTCCTCACATATCTTTCTCAAAGTTAGCAAAAACTTCCTCCCAAAACCCTTTTCTAGAATGTATGTCTCTCATCACGTACGTGTCCATCGCGTTGCACCAAACTGTACATAACGTTATTTCTTCCGCTGTTGTCCATGGTAGTGTCGTCTTGGCAGCTCCACGACGGTTTGAAGAGGAAGTCATTGTGTGTTTTATAAATGAGAAGTATAAGAGTAAATAGGTTGAAAGTGTGTATAAAATGGTATAAAAAGTTGGATATTTATAGGGTTAAATTATTTAAATTTTAAAAATTAAAAAGTTTTTTTCTTTATATATAAAAACAAACAAGTGTGCTCGACCTTTAGTCGTCCCTGCGACAAATTTATGATTCGGTCTCCGGCGACCTCGACCACGACCGACTACCCACTACAGGGACGACCGACGGCGACCGAGTCGGTCGTCCGGCCCGTAGTGGGCAGCCTAACTGCTACCTAATGGTTTTAGCTTGAATTGTTATTCTTACTCAAATAAATATATTAAATAAAGTAAAAAATTGAATTGTTAATCTACTATATATTCAGGTACGGAGATGATGAATATGATCGAATATGGTATCCCATGGATACTTCTGGCACTATAGATGTACAAACTGCTTCTACAATTTCTTTAGGGCCTACAACCACACAAAAAGTACCATCAAAAGTCATAAGCACTGCTATCACAACCAAAAGTCTTACCGATTACTTATTCTATTCATGGACGGCTACTAATGCTAGTCAGGAGTATTTAATGTATATTCACCTTGCTGAAATTGAAACACTAAAAACAGCCGAGTTCAGAGAATTCAACATTTATTTAAATGATTTCTATTGGGAAGGACCAATTTCTCCACTCGATCATACCACATCGACATTTTTCAGCAGTTTCTTTAACGCGTCATCTTATAAACTAAAACTAAATAGGACCTTAAATTCAACCCTTCCTCCTATCTTTAATGCAATGGAGATTTATACTGTAAAGCAACTCCTACAACGGCAAACAGAAGATCAAGATGGTATATATTACATCCTAAACTTTTAATACTATATTTGCCTATTTGTACCTATTTACTCCTAAATGGGTCGATTTGGGCTGTTCGTCTCAAGTGGGCAAATAAAAAAAATAACAAAAGGAAAATGGGTAAAGTCGCCCAAAATCTATTTTTAGTGCGCACAGCTTCCTAATTTAACTTTATTTGATTAACTGTTCCTCATTAGTTACTGTTGGAAATATGGTTCAGTCTCGTGTGGTTTTAGTGGAGGGGCTATTCCTGCACTTTTGGTTAACAGTTTGGTTTTGAGTTGTTTTTGTGTAGGTTTATATCTTGAGGGACTGAAGTGCAAATGTGGATTCTATATAAGCAGCCCAGTCCTTGGATCTAAGAATCTCATTCTCTTATCAAAAATCATATCAAAGTTAATAGCTCTTATTCTAAGGTTTGGTCTGGTATTGTATCAAGTCTGAGATCATCTTGATCTTCTTAGGTTTATAATTTCTGAGTGTTGTAGTGAGGAATATTGTAAGTGATTTCTTGTATAGATTGTGTTACATCCATTAGGGGGATAATACTTATTTCTGTTTGTATTGTTGGTAAGAACACTTTTGTGGACTTATCGTGTTGTATTGATTTTGGAGTAATAAAAGAATCACCAAGGGGAGGTTGGTTGGGTGATTAGAATAGTGATCTGTGTTCAAGAATCGATTAGTTTTTACATGGTATGAGAGCCAAGAGCCAGGTTGGCTCTGATTGAGATTCTTGATTTAGGGTTTTCGATCGATTTGGGGGTTTTCAATTCTTGAGGTGGATTCGTGGTTCTGGTGGTTGAATCTTAACGGCCGTGTTGAGATTTAGTTGATTGGTTCGTTTCTGGTGATTTGTGAAGATCTTTCAATTAGGGTTTTTTCAAACCCTAATTTCAAGATTTGGGGGTTTTTTGCTTCTAAGTATTCGTGGGTTCATTCTGTACCATTTGTAGCTCTTGACTAAGTGAATCAAGAGCGCAGGTGGTTAGTGTTGTCTCTTCCGCTAAAGCTCTGTAAGTCTTTCGATCTTTAAGGCTCATTGGCCGTTGATTAGTAGGTGCAAACGGGTTCGGTTATCTTGACCCTCCAGCTTGACTGGTTGTGGAATCCTGCTCTGGCCAACCCCAGTCTACTGTCAAGTGTGCTGGTGTACTTAAGTTCGAATCTCATCTCTGATTGTTTGGTGTTTTGTTTTCTTGTTTGTCTATCTGTTTATCTGATTATCTTTGTCTTAATAGTTTGTTTTTGTTTTGTCTGTCTATTTCTTGTTTGATCTTGTTGTTTTCTGTCTTCCCTAAGTGCTTATTTGTTTTTCTTGTGTTTATCTGTTGCTTGTTATTATGGCTATTGGTGATGCTTCTGGTTCTAATGTTGATTTGATTAACAATCTTGATGCTGGTAATCTTTTATATCTTCAGAATAATGATAATTCTAGTCTTGCTATTGTTAATGTGAAACTTGTTGGTGCTGAAAATTATAAAATGTGGGCCATGGCCATGAAAATTGCTTTAAAAGGAAAAAACAAAATGGGCTTTATTGATGGCACCTGCATTAAGCAGGAGACTAGTGATGTTCTTTCCCAACAATGGGAAAGGTGCAATGCTATTGTGCTAGGATGGATTCTTGGGTCTTTATCTCAAGAACTATATGTGGGTCAAGTTTATTCTGAAGTTGCTTCTGAAGTCTGGAGTGAGCTAAAAGAAACATATGATAAAAGGGATGGGTCTGTTGTGTTTAACAACAATCTAAAACAAGGTGACCTATATGTTCTAAATTATTACCATAAACTCAACTCTTTGTGGAGAGAATTTGATATCTTGACCATCTTACCTGCTTGTGTTTGTGAAGGAAGACCTCCTTGTAATTGTGATGCTAAGTTTGGTAGTTCTAAACATACTCAACTTATTAGACTTATGCAGTTCTTAATGGGGCTTAATGATGTTTATCAACCTATTAGAAGTACTATTCTGGCTAAAGATCCTTTACCTAATGTAAAGGATGCTTTCTATGTGGTGTCCAGGGAAGAGTCCCATAAGGGACTTCATCCTGGTAGTTCTTCTTCTAGTAAGGTTCAACCTGCTGCCTTTATTGCCAAGACCAATAATAATACTAACAATTTTAATAGGAGGGTCAATGGGAATACTAATAATAACAATGTTAATAGAGGACCTAATCCTAATCTGCTCTGTAAAAATTGTGGTCTTATTGGTCATACTATAGAAAGGTGTTATGAACTTATTGGTTATCCTGCTAATTTTAAAAGGAATCCTAATTTGTCAAGACAGTCTGGGAATAATAACAATAAAAGGTTTAATGCTAATAGTGATGGTAATCATTCTGTTCCTGGTACTTCTGGTTCTATTTCTTCTTCTTTCACCAATGAGCAGATGATGAAACTCCTTAGTCTTATAAATGAGAAACCTACCCCTGCTGCTAACATGTCAGGTATTGATTACAGTCATTCTAATAACAATGTGACTTTCAAACTTCCCAATTTTTATAATAATAATGTGTTCTTTAATCTAAACTTTAAGAGGTTTTTCTGTGCTAAGTCTAAATCTGATGTGTATCATGTTACTTTGGGTTGGATTATTGACTCGAGGGCCAATCAACACATGACTGATTCTACTAAAAATATGTTTAATCTTGTTGATGTTTCTAGTCTTATGCTTACTGTTGGTCACCCCAATGGTACTCTTGCTAAAATTTCTGCTATTGGCAGTCTTAGGTTAACTAGTGGAATTGTTCTTTTTGATGTATTGGTTATTCCTGAGTATAATGTTAGTTTGTTATATGTCAATAAAATGATTAAAGATAGCAAGTTCTTTGTTGGTTTTGATGAGCATAAATGTTATATTCAGGATTTGAATCTGGGCAAGTTAGTGGGGACTGGTAGTGAAACTGGTGGTCTTTACTTGTTTGACCTAGATAAGATTGGTAAGTTTGCTGAATGTAATTCTGGGTTTATGTGTTATGTTTCCTGTGAGTTGTGGCACTGCAGACTTGGTCATCCTGCTGACCAAGTTCTGTCTATTTTGGGAAAAAAGTTAGGTTTTTCTAAAAATGGTCACTTGTCTCCTTGTGACATATGTCACAAGGCCAAGCAGACAAGGGAACCATTTCCTTTAAGTGATCATAAGTCTAAATCCGTTGGTGATATGGTTCACTGTGATGTTTGGGGCCCCTATAGGGTTACTAGCAGTGATGGTTTTAAGTATTTTCTTACTATAGTGGATGACTATAGTAGAGTTGTCTGGGTTTATCTTCTTAAATCTAAAAATGAAGTTGGTGATTTTATTGAAAGTTTTATAAAACTCATTTTCACTCAATTTGGAAAAAAGGTTAAGATTATTAGGTCTGATAATGGAACTGAGTTTGTAAATAATCATATGTCTCAATTGTTTAATGATTTGGGTATTATTCATCAAACTTCTTGTGCCTATACTCCTCAGCAAAATGGGATTGCTGAGAGGAAACATAGACACCTTTTGAATGTTGCTAGGAGTCTTATGTTTCAGGGGGGCATTCCTCTGTCTATGTGGCCTGAATGTGTTTTAACTGCTGTTTATCTTATTAATACGTTGCCTTCCTCAGTCTTGTCTGGTGTTTCCCCCTATGTGTTAGTGTATGGTAAGGACCCTAGTCTCTCTCATGTCAGGGCTTTTGGATGTCTGTGTTATTCTACCATTTTGAATAATAATGATAAATTTGGAGTCAGGTCTGAAAAATGTATCCTAATTGGTTTTTCTGGTATCAAAAAGGCTTACAAACTTTATAGTCTTGAAAGTAAAACTATGTTTTACTCTAGAGATGTGAAATTTTATGAGAATGTGTTTCCTTTTAAAATGATAAATTCAAATTCAAATGAGTTTTCACATGAGTCAAATGAAGAAAACAGTTTAAAGTTTTTTGATGTCCAAAATCCTAAAAGTCCCTATGATGAAGAGGGGGACACTTCTACTGAGGATGGTAACTCTAGGTCAGCTTCTGATGACTGCAATGCAGTTGAGGATGAAGTTGCCAGAGATGCAACCCACATAGAAGAAAATGTCACCTCCGAGGGCAGTGTTGCTTTAAATCAAAATGGTGAGGGTCAGTCTAGTTCTCTGGAGGAATCACCTGAGCTGAGGATGTCTTCTAGACCCAAAGTTATGCCTGCTAGATTTAATGACTTTGTGGTTAACAGTAGTGTGAAATATGGCCTTGAAAAATATGTGTGTTATAATAATCTGTCTAGAAGGAATTTGTGTTTTTCTACTACTCTGAACAAGTCTTATGAGCCTAAAACATTTCAAGTGGCCTCTCAGTGTCCTGAATGGATTGAGGCTATGAATCTTGAAATGGAAGCTCTGTTTAGAAACAACACTTATGTCCTGGTTGATCTTCCTCCTGGAAGAAAGGCTATTGGTTGCAAATGGTTATGGAGAATTAACTATAAGTCCTCTAGTGAGGTTGAAAGGTATAAAGCAAGGCTTGTTGCCAAAGAGAAGGCATTGATTATGACAAAACTTTTAGCCCTATGGTAAAAATGGTAACTGTTATGTGCTTAATTGCTTTATCTGTTCAAAACAGTTGGCCTTTATATCAGCTTGATATGAATAATGCTTTCTTATATGGTGATTTAAAAGAAGATGTTTATATGGAGTTGCCTCCTGGTTATTATAATAAGAATGAGATTAAAGTGTGCAAACTTGTTAAGTCTTTATATGGACTTAAACAAGCCCCTAGACAATGGAATGAAAAACTGACTATTGCTCTTGTTGAACATGGTTTTGTGCAAAGTAAAAGTGACTACTCTTTATATATCAAAGATAAAAATGGAGTTTTTATTGCTATATTAGTATATGTTGATGATATAGTGGTCACTGGTAATAATACTAGTGAGATTGCAAAGTTTAAACATTTTTAAGCACAAAATTTATGATCAAAGATCTTGGTCAGTTGAAATATTTTCTGGGTATTGAAGTGTTGGAAAATGAGAAAGGTTTATGTTTGTCTCAAAGGAAGTATTGTCTTGAATTGCTCAGTGAATATGGTTTGTTGGCTTGTAAGCCTGCTGTTACTCCTTTGCAGCAGAATGTTGTTCTTAGGTATGAGGAATCTGATAATGATAAGTTTTTGCCTAATATGACTAAATATCAAAAAATTGTTGGCAAACTTATTTACTTGTCGATAACTAGGCCTGATATATCTTTCGTTGTGCATTGCTTAAGCCAGCATATGCATGCTCCTCTTCAGTCTCTTTTTAGTGCTGCTTTAAGAGTGCTAAGATATCTTAAAAATGCTCCTGGTACTGGAGTTCAGTTTTATAAGGAAAACAAGTTCAGTTTACATGCTTTCTCATATGCGGACTGGGCTAAGTGTCCTAAGACCAGGAAATCTGTTTCTGGTTTTTGTTTGTACTTGTGTAATAATCTTGTATCCTGGAAAAGTAAGAAGCAAGCAACCATTTCTAGATCCTCTGCTGAATCTGAGTATAGATGTTTGGCATCTACTACATGTGAGATTATTTGGGTTGTTAAAATTCTTAAGGATCTAGGAGTGGAGGGTTTACTTCTAGTTAAGCTTTTTTGTGATAGTAGTTCTGCTATTTCAATTGCTGGAAATCCTGTGTTTCATGAGAAAACTAAGCATTTTGAAATTGATCTACATCTTGTAAGAGATAAAGTGACAGATGGTGTTGTTAAAGTTTTGAAGGTGATTCAGCTAAAAATGTAGCTGATGTGTTTACTAAGGGTTTGAGTGTTGCTCAACATGTTGAGTTTTGTAGAAAGCTTAATCTTGTTGACATGTTTAAACCATGAGCCTGAGAGGGGGTGTTGGAAATATGGTTCAGTCTCGTGTGGTTTTAGTGCAGGGGCTATTCCTGCACTTTTGGTTAACAGTTTGGTTTTGAGTTGTTTTTGTGTAGGTTTATATCTTGAGGGACTGAAGTGCAAATGTGGATTCTATATAAGCAGGTGCCCAGTCCTTGGATCTAAGAATCTCATTCTCTTATCAAAAATCATATCAAAGTTAATAGCTCTTATTCTAGGGTTTGGTCTGGTATTGTATCAAGTCTGAGATCATCTTGATCTTCTTAGGTTTATAATTTGTGAGTGTTGTCACTACAAGAAAAAGTAGAACAGGTGACGGAGTTTTCCCGGGCGACATTTGTCGCCCGGGAAACCTCGCTAAACGACAAAAGTACGTCCGAAGTGGCACCGATTCTTAGAGACTTTTTAGTCAAAGATAGAATAGATTTTCCCGGGCGACATGTCGCCCGGGAAACTGTGGTTAAAATTTGAACAAAAAAATCAACGGAAATAATGGCGGCAATTTTCCCGCTAACTTTCCCGGGCGACATGTCGCCCGGGAAAAGGGTTTATTAAAATTATTGTTTCGCGTGAATGCTTAAGCATAGTGATTAGTGTTAATTAAAATACGTTACATTATTCCGGGCAACATGTCGCCCGGGAAACTCTTATTTAAATTTTAAACAAAAAAATTAACGAAAATCGTGGCGGGCACTTTTTCCCGCTCACTTTTCCCGGGCGACAAAAAATTTAATTATTCTTTTAAATCATTATTATTTATAATTATATATTTTATAAATAATAATTTATAAAGATACTTATAAAATATATAATTATTATTTAAAATACTAAAAAAAACATTTCGGTTTCTTGTGTGGTTTTAAAATATGTGTTTAACATATAACTATATATTAGAACGATAACTATATATTAACACAAAAATAAACATTCATTTAATTAAATATTATACATACCACTTGTAGTAACACAAGCGACTTACAAACAGACACTTAAACATATTAGAACGATAATCATACGAGACTTACAAACCGACGCATAAAGCATATGAATTACATTCCAAATGACAAACTACTCCAAATCAAGTTTTCCCATGTTATTGTAAACTTCGTGAAATAGTGCGGCTGAATTAACTGTGTGTTGTTCCGGATGCATATACATATCTACCGTTGCCTCAAGTACCGTTATCTTATCAAGCAAGTGCTTGCAGTTTGAGCATTGTGCATTTTTTGAAGTTCCCATAGAATATCTTTGAGGTGTTGAAGCTCCCGGAGAATAGCGTGGAGGTGTTGAAGCTTCCGGAGTCGATGAAGATCCTGGAGAATAAATTGGAGTCGTTGAAGCTCCAGGAGAACCAACCGTTAGACGGACTCGTTCCTCTTTCCATAAAAAAATTTACATCCGAAAGTGTCTTCGAGAGGCTGTGAAAGAGTAAAGATAATAAGTTTTAACAACTAACTACATTATTTATATATTACACAAGAAAAGCATGTGATTGTTCACCTTTGATCGCGGACATGCATAGTATAGTTTACCACGGGTTTTAGGTTTATATGATTCTCGCAGAACTACATCTCCAGCTCCACAACGACATGCAAAAGCTTCATATAGCACCATATTCACCATAATAACAGTATGATATGTTTGTGGTTGTGATGCTAAGAATGTGTGTGATCTGTGGGTGCTTGTGAGGATAATATTTTCTTTTATGGTAAAAAAACAGTTTTTTGGAGGGAGTATTTGGCGGGAGCATTTGGAGGGAGTATTTGGCGGGAGTATTTGGAGGGATTTTTTGCCAGGAGAATTTGGCTGGAGGATAACATATTGACTCATCCGTTGAACATCTAATGTACGCGCATAACATATCGACTCATCCGTTGAACATCTAATGTACAACGATAACATATCGACTCATCCGTTGAACATCTAATGTACAACGATAACATATCGACTCATCCGTTGAACATCTAATGTACGCGCATAACATATCGACTCATCCGTTGGACATCTAATGTACAACGATAACATATCGACTCATCCGTTGAACATCTAATGTACAACGATAACATATCGACTCATCCGTTGGACATATAATGTAAAACGATAAAATATTGACTCATCCGTTGAACATCTAATATACAACGATAAGATATTGACTCATCCGTTGAACATCTAATGTACAACGATAACATATCAACTCATCCGTTTGAACATCTACTTGTACAAGGAAAACATTCGACCATCCGTTGAACATCTAATGTCCGCGCATAAAACATTCGAACTCATCCGTTAGGACATCTATGTACAACGATACCATATCGACTCACTCCGTTTGAACATCTAATTATGGCGCAAACTATATCGACTCATCCGTTAGCCATCTAATGACAAACGAATAACATATCGTACTCCATCGTTGAACCCTAATTGTACGCGCAATAACAATCGACTCATCCCGTTAGACATCTTTCATATACAACTATAAACATATCGACTCATTTCGTTGAACATCAATGTACGCCGCCTAACATATCGACTCATCCGTTTGAACATCTAATGTACGCGCATTAACATATCGACTCATCCATTGTACAACTATGTACAAACGATACATATTCGACTCATCCGTTGATACATCTAATGAACAATGATAACATAACGACTCAAATAAATCAAAAGTCAGATCAAATTAATACTCAAGAGTGGGTATTGATAAATCAACAAATGTGACTCTTATAAAATACTCATATTATATCAAATCAAACATAAATCAAAAAATGACACACAATATATCTACAAAAACTCATACCATTAAATATGAATACGCACAAAACCTATGTTCGTATCATCAAAATCTCAAAAGATCCAAGAGAAACAATAATTCAAACCACCAAACCTCCCAAATAACACAAACACACATTAACAATCAAATCACCAACTCAACAACCAGTCAATCACATTAGGGAAACACAAATAATAAATCAACAAAATGCCAAAAAAAAAAAAAACACAAAAACCACACAACTCAAAACAAACAATTAACTTGCCGTGTGAACATCTAAAGTACGCGCATAAACATAAAGAACTCATCCGTTGGACATCTAATGTACAACGATAACATACGACTCATCCGGTTAACATCTATGTTACAACGATAACCATATAACATATCGACTCATCCGTTGGACATCTAATGTACAACGATAACATATCGACTCATCCGTTGGACATCTAATGTACAACGATAACATATCGACTCATCCGTTGAACATCTAATGTACAACGATAACATATCGACTCATCCGTTGAACATCTAATGTACGCGCATAACATATCGACTCATCCGTTGGACATCTAATGTACAACGATAACATATCGACTCATCCGTTGAACATCTAATGTACAACGATAACATATCGACTCATCCGTTGGACATCTAATGTACAACGATAACATATCGACTCATCCGTTGAACATCTAATGTACGCGCATAACATATCGACTCATCCGTTGAACATCTAATGTACGCGCATAACATATCGACTCATCATCTAATGTACAACGATAAATATTAATTATTATAAATAATTATATATTTTTAAAAATAATTATAAATAATAATTATTTATTTTATAAAAAAAATAATTATATATATTTTAAAATATATAATTTTTGTTTAAAATTATTATTTATATATATTTTATTTATAAAAAACATAAGTATATAAATATTAATTATTATGAGCCGTAATGTATAATTTTAATAAATACCTATCCCGGGCGACATGTCGCCCGGGAAAGGTGTTTATTAAAATTATACAGTTTTAGTTTAAAATCTTTTTTTAATAAATCATATCCCGGGCGACATGTCGCCCGGGAAATAATTTGCAAAATTTTTTATTAAAACGTATCCCAGGCGAATTAAAATTATACATTTTTAGTTTAAAATATTTTTTTAATAAATCATATCCCGGGCGACATGTCGCCCGGGAAATAATTTGCAAAATTTTTTGTTAAAACTTATCCCGGGCGACATGTCGCCTATAGCAATGCATACGTTCAATAACACTCCATGATATCAGTACCTTAAGCGAATTCAACGAAACCAACATCAAGTTTTTGGGCAGACATGAGAAAGATAAAACATATACAACTGAATTGATCACCCTAAGCGAATAATGTTTCTTTGTTTCTATTGGATCAAAGAGACAGACGAATCTAAACGCTTAGCTAACCCCGTTTCTATATCAGTTTACATCGATAAGACTATGTTCTCAATCACAACACTTGTCACATTTCCATATTGGGCTAAGTCCATATGCTTAATCCTCGAGTAACACGACTAGTTCGGCACAATGAGGTTTTTATAGCATTCAAAAAACATGTAAACATTAAACATGTTACAAGCCGCACTGAATCCGAGCCTGTCAAAGGTTGAGCTCAGCTTGTTTCAAGCTGCATATATTTAGCTCGAGCTGACATATTTTATTATTTTACAAGCTCGAATTTGACTTGTTTTGACGAGCTCTTGTTTCGAGCTTTTGAAGGATCAATTCCGAGCAGCTCAAATGACTTTAGCTCTTTTAACCCTTGCACTCAACTTGTCATTTTCAAGTTAAATGGCTTTAATGGGTTGTTGTATGTCTAAAATTAATTACAACTCATTTTAGGCCTACGACAACTCATTAAAACCATATTAAAAATCATGCTATGCTATGTTACAACGGCCATAATAAAAACGAAATTAACCTTATTTTTAGCAATCAACTCGAGTTGAGCACTACTTGATTTGACTCCACTCGACCACTAAGCCTCGGTAGAACCATAAGACCGACGCGTCCCTTTGCTCGTGTGGCACCACCCAAGTCGCGTTCTTGTTGTTACGGCGGCCTCTGTAGACGCGTCTTCGAGGCACAAAATGAAGAAGTCAGTCAACTTTAAGATCC
>BQNB010046543.1:0-30018 GCA_026074375.1 Tanacetum coccineum
ACAATGTATTTTTGGTACATTTTTAGTTGTTTAAGTCCGTTTAGAATGGAAAATGGTATGTGTAATTAAGCACATACCAGTTATCTAACCCAGTCATGGTAAAAAAGCATGACGACAACTGGAGAATATGCGTGGACTTCACAAATCTAAACAAGGCCTGCTCGCAGGATTGTTACCCCCTCCCGGAGATTGATTGGAAGGTCGAATCCCTCTGCGGTTATCCTTTTAAGTGCTTCTTGGACGCATACAAGGGCTATCATCATATACAAATGGCGGAATTGAATGAAGAGAAAACGGCCTTCTATAACCCTCATGGAGTTTATTGCTACACTAAAATGTCGTTCGGTCTCAAGAACGCTAGACCCACATACCAGCGGCTGGTAGACAAAGCATTTGAAAAGCAGGTGGGCTGGAATCTGAAAGTGTACGTCGACGACCTAGTTATCAAGAGTCATACAGAAGCAGAGCTTCTAAGGGATATTGAAGAAACGTTCCGTACGTTACGAAAAATCAATATGAAACTTAATCCGAAAAAATGTACGTTCGGAGCAGTTGAAGGGATGTTCCTAGGATATATGGTTGGCCCGGAAGGCATAAAACCGTGCCCAGATAAGATAGAAGCTGTGTTGCAACTTCCATCCCCACGGACAATCAAGGAGGTTCAGAGCCTCAACGGGAAGTTAGCTGGCCTAAACAGGTTCCTATCTAAGTCAGCAGAAAAGTCCTTGCCGCTCTTCAAAACCTTGAAGAAATGCATAAAAAAGCGATTTCCATTGGACACCAGAAGCAGAGCAGGCTTTCAAACAACTTAAATGGCATATATCAGAACTCCCCATGTTGGTGGCACCAAGGCCAAAGGAAGAGCTAATAATGTACTTGTCAACCTCCCAAGGAGCGGTTGGCGCTGTCTTGATGACAGAAAGGGACTCAATCCAGACGCCAATCTATTTTGTGAGTCGGGCTTTGCAAGGGTCTGAATTAAACTATACCCCAATGGAAAAACTAGTCCTAGCACTGGTCTTCGCAGCCAAGAGGCTACAAAGGTACTTCCAAGCCCATCATATCGCAGTTATTACGGATCAGCCCATTAAGCAAGTCATGTCGCGCCCTGATGTAGCGGGGCGACTGCAAAAGTGGAGCATCATGTTGGGGGAACACGACTTCACATACCAACCGCGGACATCAGTAAAGGGCCAGATCCTAGCAGATTTCCTCGTGGAGAAACCAGAGGAAGCCTCAGTGGACACGTCAGAAAAGGAGGCCCCGCAAGAACCATGGACGCTATTCACGGATGGTTCGTCATGTATTGATGGTTCGGGCGCGAGTCTGATACTAACAAGCCCAGATGGGGCAGAGTTTACCTACGGGCTAAGGTTCCAGTTCACCGCCTCTAACAATGAGGCAGAGTATGAGGCATTACTAGCTGGGCTGCGTATCGCGGCACAAATGGGGGTACGCAATGTACAAGTAAGTGTCGACTCTAAGCTCGTGGCAAATTAAGTTCTAGGGACATATATCGCTAAGGAGGAAAATATGATCAAGTATCTAGAAAAAGGTAAAAACCCTAGTGAGCAGCTTTGCTAGTTTCTCAATAAGCCAGGTCCCGAGAAGACACAACAGAAAAGCAGATGCCCTGAGCAAAATTGCATCAACCAGTTTTGCACATTTGTCAAAACAGGTCCTGGTCAAGGTACTTCAAGAAAAGTCCATCCAAGAGAAAGAGGTGGCGGTCGTGGTCGAGGAAGAAGGCCCAACCTGGATGACACCCATAACAGAGTACCTGAAAGTTGGGGTCCTCCCGGATGACAAGAAGGAGGCTAATAAACTTCGCATCAAAGCCAGACAATATGAGCTGATGGACGAAATCCTCTATAGAAGCTTATTTTTACGGCCGTGGCTTAGGTGTGTCGGGCCGCTCCAGGCGAACTATGTGATTAGAGAAATACATGAAGGGTCGTGCAGTATGCACGCTAGACCGCGATCAGTGGTCGCCAAAGCCATGTGGTCCGGATATTATTGGCCGACCATGCACAGGGACGCACGGGATATGATACTCAAGTGCAAAGATTTCCAAGTACATAGGCCCGTGCCAAGAAACCCTCAGTAGCCGCTGACTCCAATCACATCCCCGTGGCCATTTTACAAATGAGGAATCGACATTGCGGGTCCTTTTCCGAAAGGACCTGGGAAGGTCAAGTTCTTGATAGTCGCCATGGATTACTTTACAAAATGGATAGAAGCAAAGGCCGTGGCATATTCTTGTCGGTTCTTTGTAGGCTCTCGTGTTCGCTACTTGTGCTCGATACAACTCGCGATCTAGCGTTCCACGATCAAACTTCGGGTTTGTTGTAGTAAGCGTCTAACAAGTGGTATCAAGAGCCATAGGTTAGTCGTGGTCTCCGAAGATCTAGTGCTAGATCAAGGTTTCGAGTCGTTCGGGGTATCGAGGTCCGGTTTCGGGTTTCGAATCGGAGGTGTTGAAGTAGCGATTGTCGAGAGGCTGATAAAGGGTTTTAAGGTTTTACAAATCTTATCAATAAATTCACATGGAGTAGAAGAAAAAAGGTAACCAGGTTGTTTTTTTTCTTCTTCTTATATATCACATGTGAAGGGTATTACTACAAAGGTGTCAAAAAAGTATAGTTTCTATACAAAGGGTTCGACTTTTATTAATTAAAAGTTCGACTTTGTTTAGTGGGTTTTCAAGGTTTTCTTTAAAGACGATTAAATTGAAGGTTTGTTGTTGTGGGGATAATTTTTATTTTCTTGTGGTTCAAGTTTGATCGTGGTACGCTTAGGATTTAAGCTTACGATCGGGTTGACTTGTTCATGATCGAGGGTTTAGGGTTTTTCTAACTAATTCGATTTACAAGAAAAGGTTTTTTAGCAACAACGGGTATATTGCACACGGCTTGTGAGGCTTGTCGGTAAAGTTGGTTAAGAAACAACTTGACAAGGTTTTTAGCCAGGTATAAGAAGAATGGCTAGTTCTATAACTAGGTTTAACATTGAAAAATTTGATGGGAAGAATGACTTCGGGTTATGGCAAATAAAGATGTGCGCTTTAATGGTACAGCAGGGATGCGATGCTGCATTAGAGACATTAACCACGGACATGGAAGCAGGAGAAAAAACTTCTTTGATGAAGAAGGCATACATTACCTTGATTATATGCTCGGGAGACCGGGTTTTATGGGAAGTTACCAAGGAAACATCTGCTGAAGGAATTTGGACGAAGCTAACTAGTCTGTATATGACTAAGTCTTTAGCAAATGGACTGTATCTGAAGAAGAAGCTGTACACGTACTATATGAGTCCAGGTACGAAACTGTGTGATCATATAGATGAGTTTAATAAGTTGATACTTGATTTGGCAAACATTGATATCGAGATTGAGTATGACGATCAAACACTTATGTTACTTACGTCGTTGCCATCGTCTTATGATAACTTTGTGGAAACATTATTGTATGGGAGGGAATCCTTGACAATGGAGGATGTTCTAGCGACTCTGAATTCAAGGGATTTGAAGAAAAGAACTAAAGGCACAAAGGAAGAAGCTGGTGACGGGTTATATGTAAGGGGAAGGTCAAATGATTCAGTAAAGCTCATTCTGGTGGAAGTTCATGGTTTAAGTCAAGGGGTGGAACTAGTAAACTCAAATGCTTCGTATGTCATTCAGAGGGTCATCTAAAGAGAGTCTGTCCAATGAAGAAGTCAAATGGGTTCGTCAAGAAGGGTAAGCGTGATCAGGATTCTGATTCTTCTGATAACGAGGGTAATGCCTACTTTGGAGAAGCCCTGGTGGTAGTCGGGAATGATGAGATGACTGAATTGGTAATGGATTTAGGTGGTTCTTATCATATGACACATAGGAGGGACTTCTTGTTTGACTTTAAGGGTTTTGATGGTGGTTCGGTTCGGTTAGGTGATAACAGGACATGCACTATCAAAGGGATAGGGAAAGTGAAGATACAGTTGTATGATGGATCAAGCTTTATATTGGAAGATGTTAGGTATGTTCCAGGGTTAAGAAGAAATTTGATTTCATTAGGTATTCTTGAAAAAGAGGGTTATACTATGAAGATGCAGATGGGTAGAATCAAGGTGATCAAAGGTTGTCGGGTTATGATGACCGGGATCAGGAAAAAGAACTATGTGTATACTTTGGAAACAAAAGTGATGACTTTTGGTATACAAAATCATGGAGGTTCAAAACAAGAAGCAACTTGGTTCTAAACAAGTTGGGTTCAAACAACTTGGTCATAAACAAGTTGGGTTCAAACAACTTGGTCCTGGTGTTGAAACAGGAGTCCATGGAGTACAGAATGAAAAGCGTGTTTGGTTTGAGGTGGACCTACAGGGAGCTCAAGGGGATCATGAAGCTGAGGTTTTTCAGGTTAGTAACGATGATGCTACAGTGGCTCAAAGACGGTTAGAGGACAAGCAACCTGAAGAGAAAACAAACATGGACTGCTTAGTAAAGGAGCAGAAAAAGGTACACCTTGGTATAAAGGTGGGGGCAAACATTACGGTAACCGGAGTACCTGAGCAAGAGGGTGCAGAGGGTAATGTTGCTGAAAAGAAGAAAGTAAAGGAGTATATGGAAGCTAATCTAGGAAATTACTGAAGTACAATGCCTGGTCAACAAGGTGGTCCCCGTTTCGAGGTTCCAGCATGAGGAAAAGATGCTGAGTATCGGTTATATTTAAGTGTTACTCATAAGGTTGAAATTGTAGGAATATTAGGAGTAAATTTAAACATAGTTTAGGGGGTTAAGTGCACATTGTAATTTAGATTAGGAATAGACTAAAATTAGGAATTGTTTAGCTTGCCTTGCAAGGTAAGTAGTTTCCTATTTGATTTAGGAAAGTATTCTACCCCCTCATCTCTATAAATATAGATGAGGAGGGATGCTAGTTATTCATTCTTCTTCCTCGTTGTAATAGCTTTATTAGGTTTTTAATAAATGTTTGGTATGAGGGTATAACGTGTGCATATTCTTGTCGGTTCTTTGTAGTTTCTCGTGTTCGCTACTTGTGCTCGATACAACTCGCGATCTAGCGTTCCGCGATCGAACTTCGGGTTTGTTGTCGTAATTGTACAACAACTCACCACAGCGAAAATCCCGCACTGCGCAGCGGAGCGCGGGTTAAAAATCTAGTTAAGGTTAAACATGACTTTTCGTACGGTTGTTGGAGCATACTAGTCAATGGCGTGTACCAAAGAATAAATTTTTTTTGCACGTATCTAAAACCGTACCAAGAAACGAATTTTTTGTGTGGTTTTTTAAAAAACCGCACCGAATTTCTCGGGCTAAAATAACGTATATTTTCATTTTTGGTACGGTTGCTTTATAAACCATATCAAATTCCCGTATTTGAAATAATATATATTTTTACTTTTTCAAAACCTAAATTGAGACACCCAAACCAAACATAGAGCCTATAATTTTTTTACATAATATACATCAAAACTCAAAACTAATGTTTTAAAACCCGGGTTGACACGTGAACCGGCTCGGAGAACGGGCTGGATGTGACCGGGTTTTTGCTTGTTTGTGAACCAGATTAAACCGCCGGTTATTCGTTGACCCGGGTTGACCCGATTTGATAAACCCGGCGGGTCGTGACTTTTTTGTTTTATAAAAAATATAACAAAACTTTTTCCCCATAAATATTTCTAAGTTTAATTGATAAATTGAAGTGATGATGACTAGTGTTAGTTAAAATAGAATCAAAATTAACTTAAAACAATAACTAATATTTTTAATTATAGTCTATTGCAACTTGTAATAATGAGTTAATTGTTTTTGCAAATCTTTGCTATAAGGCTGGATAGAGTGGTAGCATACCACTCACCTTACACGTTAGCGACACATCAACTTTCTCTCTAACTTTACCATTCACCTTTCAACCGTAATAATAACTCATCTTACATACCAAACTCACCTTACTCACCATTTTTTTATTTAATTACTTTCATTCATAAACTAAAAACGTAAACATACGAAATTAATTTTAACGTAAACTAAATTAAAAACTTTTATTCATAAATTAAAAACATTACATAACAAAGTACGATACGAAAATAAAAATGCATAACAAAGTACGGGACAAACAAAGCTAAAGCTAAACATTACACAACAAGTGTTCGATCAAATCGTATCGAAGGTTTGAATGCACTTGTGATGATCTGATCTACCTCATAACTTGTTGCACTTATTCTTTGTTTCGTAGCATGTCTTTCGGCTGATGTGCTTCTTTCGGGAACCATTTAGGAGATATCGTAATTTTTTTGTATTTTCGAATCATATTATGTAATATGATTCAAGTGTAAACCATATTAACAATCCTTTCTTTTTTAACGCTCGTGTGGAATTGGCTAGTATTGCCCATTTCTTCTTCGGAACACCAAACGCTCGTTCGATATCTTTCCTTGCCGATTCCTGCTTTTGCTTATACAAAATTCGCTTGTGGTCATCATCAGATGGTTCTGGAATCGTCTTAACGAGTGGCGCCAATTCCGGATATATCTCGTCAACAAGATAGTATCCAGATCGGTAAGTTACGTCATTAGCCACAAAAGGAATCTCTGGTTCTCGAACGGTTTTGAGATCGTTAAATAAAGGGGAATGATGTCATTGTTCGACCCAGAAACACCAAAGAAAGAATCCCATACCCATAAGTCTTGCGACGCAACAACTTACAATAAAATGAACGAATTTGAACCATGATCACGTCTAACATATTGCCCTTTAAAGGCGTACGGACAACCAAACCACTCCCAATCCGTACAATCAAGACTTCCTAACATCCCTGGAAACCCGTGTTTTTCTTCGTGATGCTAATAAAGTTTTTCAATATCAGTCACCGTAGGTTTTCTAAAATACTCAGGACCATAAATATCCATAACAGCTTGACAAAAATGATCAAGAGACTTACGTGATGATCTCTTACTTATTTGAATATATTCATCTATAAAAGTAGCATTAACGCCGTATGCCAATTGATGTATTGCAGATGTGCACTTCATCAACGTGAAAATGCCTTCTCTTCCGGTACAATCAGTATTACTATGAAAGTATGCATCGTGATTAGTTACTGCATTAACTATCCGATTGAAAAGTGGGCGAGCCATTCCGAACGTCTTTCAGAATCTAGTTTCATCGTACATCGGGGCTTCGATAAAAAAGGCGGTGACTAAACGCTCATGAGCACCAGCACGATCTCTGGTTATGACGTTTCTCGTCACTCGATTTCCTTGTCATCTAATCTTAATATACGCAAGCGCTTGCTTGATAAAACTCTTCTTACGGCTACTAATTTCTTCTCCTTCTCTTACATCATCTAGACCTATAAACGTATAGGAATTCATATTGATTAAATAAAGAATGTGAGAAGTGTGTATAAATAAATTGGGAGAGTTGTGTATAAAAATAAGTGAAGTAGTGGGTATTTATAGGTAAAAAAATAGGGTTTTTTTTTTATTTTTTTTATAAATGTAACGGATAATAAATACGTGGGCCCAAGTTTTTACCACTCACTTCGGTGAGTGGTTCACCGAATCTAAACCAACTCGCACGCGAGTGGCTACCACCGGCGTAGGGTTATGAACGGTGAGTGGGGTTTTGAACGGTGAGTTCAACCCCACTCCATCTAGCCTAATTTTATAAATATTGAACTAAAAAACTAAAGCTAATGAATAAAGACTCAATATTTTTTATCGATTCAATTGAACGTAAGATAATATTTGAGATTATACAACACTACATATTAAATATATGAAAAAATATACATATAAATAGAACCAGTTTGACCTGGCGGTTCAACCGGTTACCTAGTGATCCGGTCACTAAACCGGGTCAACTAAAAAACCGGGTTTTAAAACATTGCTCAAAACACTAAGATATACAACAATTAAGAAACCACAACATGGAGTAATATGTAGGGGTGGCAATCGAGTCGTGTCTGTGTTGACCTGTTTGGGTTCGCGGGTTGGCGTGTTATTATAACCTCTACCCAAACACAACCCATTTATTAATCGTGTTAAGAAACTCAACCCTAACCCAAACCTTCATAACACGTGTAACCCGTTTATGACCCTTTTAACATGTTTAAATAAAAAGGGTCAATTGGTGAATAAGGTTTGTGGTTTGTCGATTTAACTAATTTAAATGCAAAAAATGATATAGGGATGTAAAAAATGATAAACATCGCATACAAATAATTATGAGACAATTTCCATGATATATGTGTTATAATCGTAATTCACTCTTATTAAGTACATAACAAAATACATTTACTCTAAATCCGACATAAAATTCAAGTTATATATTTTTATTTTTAGAGTCTTATATATAGTTAAACGGGTTTACGTGTTGACCTGTTTGATACTTACTTAACCTAAACACAACCCATTTATTAAACGTGTTATACAGGTTGACCTGTTTTTGACCCAAACCTGTTTATCCTCAATCCTAACTTGTTTAACTTCGTGTCGGGTTCGTGTCGGGAAAATTGCCACCCCTAGTAATAGGCGATGTGCGGGATTTGCAAAGCAAGTTTTACAACCCCTAAGCAGTGTATCTAATCGAAGTAGTAGAGTGTGGGAAATTCTAAAGGATTGATCGAGAAAGGAAGATTTGTTTTTTGGTATTTTTGATGGTTTATCGAAAAAGAAGTAAATTGATAAACTAAGATTGGTTTTGAGGATTTTAACTAACCTAAAGTACTTTTTTTTGCTATCCACTTTGTTTTTTATGAACATTAGAATCGATTGCCGATGTCTGATTAACTTTTTATATGTGACTACAGATGCTCACGTTTAAACAAATGCGGTGGCGCATTTTAAACTGCATACCTGAAACCACAAAACTCTAAAAGTTGTGTTAATACGAAACACGTACAACAAAATACAAATTTTACATTTCAATATAATTTAAATAAGTGGAATCATGTATCATTTTAGAACTACAATATAAATATGCATGTACTATTAGACAAAATTTAAAAGGCTAAGAACCCAAAAAGTCTTGAGAAGCGTCAAGAGTTTTTGATGTATTCTTAAAACTATACGCATCGAAGCATAACATTTTATTGATAACTCCAATGCTTCCTAAGAGATTTCAGATTCTTAGTTGCTAAGACTCGTGCAATTACCTTTGTTAAGTTTTGCAAATGACACATTTGAAGTTTGTACATTTTCCATAAACTGTTTGTCTATATAGCCATCCACATTTTCATTCCAAATTTATGAACCCTACGTACGATCCTTAGATATCCCCTTTAGAAAAATTGGATGCACTTTAAAAGTCCACGGCGAGTATTTTCCAGTGAGCAACCACAAAAAAACTTGTTTGTTGAGTAAATATATATGCTAATTTTCATTATAATTATAAGCAAATAGAAAATTTAATTTTACATTCATCATATCGGAAACTATACTTGTTTGAGGTAACATCCTCTAGGAAAGACTGAGTTGCATTTATCCGCCAACTCACTATCTGTGACAATCCATAGTTTCAGGTCATATTACGTCAATAAACTCAAAACTATTTACTTTAAACCTTTACGTGTTTACTTTTAATTATAACCATTAAGTTAAAACGGGTAAACTGAAAATCAACAAAACAACGTAAACCGGCATTAAAAAAATATGAGTTCACGTCAAATAAATGTTATATAATTATTACGAATATAATTTATAACATTTCATATTTTGTTTTTGTGTTTTACGTAAAACGCTTACGGTGGCAGTGATGATCGTCCCCCTCCACCAGATACCCACCGGTTGTAGGGGTTGCTTAGGTAACCGAGGTAAGAATTTCTAGATTATTGTAATACAAGCATAAACTTGATACATTGAATTTGCTTGCCTTGAATTTTTATGACTTTATCACTCACTTGATTTTGCAGGTAAGGGCACCCGAAAACCCAATTTGGGTGGCAGGAGAGCGGGCAGGATGCATACCCACCAAGAGACCCGGAACCTCGGGTTAAAGGCCATCACCGATAAAAATGGCCCCGTCCCGATCCGGATTGAGTTTGGCGACACAAAGACCCTGATGCCTCTTGGTGACCATGCGGCTCATTGGGATAACTACCTCGGGGAGCTCGTTAGGGAGTTGCCGTTGCACTACTCTTCTTGGCGCCAAATGCCGTCGGAGCGGAAGGCGGGGGTCATGGCAAAGATTGGGGTAAGTTATTTCATTATCCTTTTATGTTTATTTCATTATCGTGTTCATTTATTTAATTGTGTTTATTTATCTAAATTTGTTTATTTATTTATATGATATAAATAAATAAACAAATTTAGATAAATATATAAATTATATCTCTAACTCTGTCTTTGTTGTATATGATTGCAGACTCAGTTTGACTTGTGTCCTCACATGGAATCCGATCGCTGGCCACAAATCTATGCGGGCATCCAACAACATCTGCAAAAGATCTACAATGGCAAGAAGGCTGCTCTCAAGGAAATGTGTTGGGTTCCTGACGAGGACGGGACTTACGACGTGGAGCGCATCAGACGTGGACGTCCCTCGCACATTTTTGAGGTAGATTGGGATGCGCAGATTGCCTTTTGGAATGATCCCAAGAACCTTGCCCGGGCTGCTAAAAAAAAACCGGGCAAAGAGCAAGGTCGTATCCCAACAAGGATCCCGGTCTATTGCCGCCCTCCGAGATATGCATGTAATAAACATTATATATATATATATATATATAACGCTTTGGTGTGTTGTGATTTGTCGTTTGTAATTTGTTTCATCTTATATGCGTATGTATGTGCAGATGGAGAACTCAGCTACTCGAGAGTACCCGTCGCTGATCCATACCTTCTTCTTGACACATACTGTTGGCGGCGTATTCTTGAACCCTGAGGATAAAGCTGTATATGTAAGTTTTGTTTCAAAACACGCACTTTAATGATTTGTCAAGAAATAATGTAGTAACCCGACTAATATATTAACTATCTTGTGTTTTTATGACTACATAGGATGAGATGTTGAGGCTACAAGGTCTAGGCTTCAACACCCCCTCGGGTGTGCCCTACACCGACAATGAGATCATGGTCATTGTTCACGGGGGCAAGCAGCGGGGGCACATTCCCAGTGTTGGTAGGGTTTTGCCGGGACAGGGCACGGTCATTCCACCCTCGCCTCCATGCAGGTACTCCTTCGATGTCGCTAAGCTCAAAAAGAGCGAGAAGCGGCTAACAAAACATGTGAACATGTTCATGAAGTTATTTAGGAGTGACGACAAGTTTTCCCATATGCTTACGCAGCTTGAGTCACAGCCTAAGTACGGTGGTGGTAGCGAGAGTGGCGGGTGCGGGGATGATGAGCCGGGAGATGATGAAGACAGCGGTGAGGATGAGGAGGATGCCGATAGTTAGGAGATAGTTAGCAAATGTTGGGTAAGTATATGCTATTTTATGTCTTAAAGTATATATTGGCGACCCTTATGTGAACATTTGTTTCCGCGTTCGTTTAGAACATGTTATCTAGGTAAATATTTGCTTGTATCTTGCGGATAATGCAAGTTTTGTGACTTTGTCACCCGTTTTATAGACTATATTGTGTTTATTTGGATTTTGGACGTATTTAGCTTTATTATATCAAATGCGTTGATCCGTTATATTGTATTGTGTTTTGGTACAAGTTGTAATGTATTTGGGTAGATTCCATATTGGTTTATACAGGTTTGAGTATTGGTAGATTTTTTCTAGAAAAATTCCATAAAAAATCTAGAAATAGCCTGTTGTGCAAGCAGTACCCAAAAAAAATGCAGACCTATCCCGGGCGACATGTCGCCCGGGATAAGTTAAAGTAAAAAAAATGCAGGTCTTTCTCGGGCGACATGTCGCCCGGGATAATCGAAAGCAAAAACAATATGGACAGTTTCCCGGGCGACATGTCACCCAGGATAGATATCACTAAAGGACAAAAGCCATTTCTCGCATTGACAAGTTAACGTATAAAGGACATTTTCTCGGGCGACATGTCACCCGGGATTGTACTTAGTTAATTAACTAATTAAGCAGCAGTGTTAATTAGTTTTTTTAACAAGAAGATTCTCGGGCAACATGTTGCCTGGGAAAACCATCCACCGTGGCACTCGATTGTTTGACTAAAACTATGTGGTCCCGGAGATGTCGCCCCGGTAAATATCCCCTTTGAGCTTTCCCCGCAACGTATCTAGGGCGACTTGTCTCTCGGGAATCGTATCCCCAGCGACATGTCGCCCGGGAATCGTATCCCTAGCGACATGTCGCCCAGGAATTAACGGATTTGCCGTTGGGGATAATGGCAAATGTTGTAGAGCCTTCTTGAATTCTTCCTGTATAAACCCAATTTGAATCCAAATCAGCATCAGCCGGTTACTAAACCCCTACCAATTGTTATAACCACCATAGGCATGCCCATTAGCAGTAGTATCAGCAAGCTTCACATCCCATCCAAACTGCTTAATTACATAAGGTACCATCAGGTTAAAATAACTTCCCAAACACAACACAATAAACCATCAATGATGATGGTGTCTCACCCTCATCATTTGAACCAAATAATGGATCGTTACCAGCTACCATTACCAATCTATGGACACTACGTACACCATCTTCAAAAAACTATTCTTACCTATTGTTTTACCCTCAATATTTAAAATACTTACAACAATTCAATGCAGTAAGAGAACCATGCAGCAGCAACCTACATGAAACCCTAAAAATAAGGGTTCAAAATAATCAGATCATGCGTAGGAAAATAACGATTACCAACAATAATAGTACAATGAAAGTGATTCAGAATCACTTCACACTTCCATGCAAACCTATAGCCATCAGCAACAACAAACAGCCAACAAAAAGGCTACCACAAAGATCAAACCCTAGAGATTAAGGTTCTTAAACGCGCTCAGATCCAACCCTAAAAAAATTAGGGTTATATCGCCATGATAACAGGATAAGAATGATGAACCCATAATGATCTTCACCAAAACGCAATCTAAGGTCGCATAAAACCCAACCAGTCGAAACCCTAAGAAAACCCCTCGCTACAAACGATAAAAAATACAAGTTTAAGGGTTTTGAGCAACCACCACAATAAAAGACAAATGCGATCTAAGTAATAGATCGACATCAATCAGATAAAATACTAACAAAACCCTAACAAAAAGTTAGGGATATCCATTTAGATCCATAAAGTGGAATGAAACAACGGCCCAAAAACCCTAAAACAAGAAAAATAAGACGAAACCCTAAATTCTACAACCCTAATTAGATCAAACCTGATCGAATAGGGATTATAATCATGAAAGGATCGCTTACAGATGATCAGAATAGAGTTTTAGTGTTAGCCGTCAACAATGAGCAAAACGCAAACCCTAACAGAATAAATCGATCTAAACCATTTTTAAATCAAACAAAACTAAATCAAACCGTATATATGATGTTAATAACACACAAACAGATCGATGATATGGAAGAATGATAAAGAAAAGATTATTAGATTGATAAAAAAAGATAGGAAAGGGGGATGCGTTTTCTCCATTTTTCTCTCCCCAAGGGAGAGAAAAAACTCCTCTTTAAAATCATGTGTAGTACATGTTAGACAATTAAATAACAGAAATAAAATATCATGAATCATGATTAGAACAAGAATATCATAAACAAGATATCATGTTCAGAAGTGCAGAATGTAAGAATCAGACTTAGCATGCATAATATGCTATCATTAGCAGACGTGTTATCGCACCAGTATGCATTAGTAACAGAATGCACAAAACAAAAGTGCATAGTTAGTAGCAGATTAACATAATAGCAGAACAGATAGCAGCAGATTAACAAGATAGTAAAACATGTCTCTAAGCTGATAGTTTTGTTAATGAGCCAAGATAGAATATATGGTGGCAATAAAGGCATGTTTAAGTAATGCGAGTATTATGACGTCTGACCAACGTGATAATAGTTACATCATGTAACATAGATTTATTGGGATCATAAAAAGTCTCGAGGAGTTTTCAGAACAATAAGGGTCGATGAGACCGAATTTAAAAAGATAGGATGATGACTTAGCAATAAATAGAATAAACTTAGTATGTACGAATAGGATAATCATGAGTTTTATTAGTATTAGTGTCCAGTTTCAGTAATCAGAAATCAATATCTAGAAATCTAGTAGAATAGAATAACTAGAACTTACAGAATCATAAAATGATTTAGAATTTCCTTACCTAGAATTAGGCATTCGGGATGTAGTAAATTTCAGAAGTTTTAGATTCAGACTTAGATTAAGTAGTACCAAGTAAGTTTAGAAAATATTAAGGCAAGACTTATGGTTAGATAGAATAGTCAGAATAGCATAAATGAAATAAATAAGTACAATCTAAGTGGGGGGAGACTTAGTGCCCAGACTTAATACATGCCTAGATAGTCACCCCGAATTAGTTCGTGGGGACACAAACGGAATAAGTAGAGGAGAGTTGTACACCCCAGTTTCTATAAGTTTTAATAATATAATTTTATATCGCTATTAGAAAATTAGAAAAGAGTTTATGTAAGTATTTTATATATAAGGACCATTTGTGGAAAATTGTTAACAAAAAGGACTATCAGTGTAAAAGACTTAACGACAGGGACTAATAGTGCAAAGTTATCCATTATGGGCAAAAATTACCATTCTACCCTTAGGCCTAGATTAGTCTTAAAATCCAGGAATTAACTAAAAACACACACACGTGTATGAGTGTTGGGGGTGTGTCGTGTCTCATCAGGAGAAAAAGGTGGGAGAAACCTCTATATCATTAGTTTTGCTAAAAGTCACTTAGGAAAGATCGCTTCAAGATTAAGAAAAGGGACTATTGATGTTAAGAAGAGATTAGAGAAGAGACCAAGTTATTATCCATTCTTTCATCAAGGTGTGTTGGAATTAAAGGTTTATGCAAATTAAGGGGTTTATGCTAAATTGATGGTTAGTTAAACCCCAGTCTTGAACTGTGGTGAAAAAGTGGTTAGATAATCATGTTATATCAGAAATAAGTTAAGAAATAAATGGTTAATTCATAATTAAAAGATTGGCAATTGATCTTGAATTTGCTAGAAGTTGTGAATAATGATAATTCATGAAAGGGGTGTTTGGCTAAGGCTTTATATGGTGCTTAAACATGTAATTTTGGCTTAAGACCTAAAGAAAAATGATTTAGACATGTCCAATAAGCTAAGATATAAGTTTGGTAAAGATTAGGATAGCTTAGAATTGGTTTTGGGTTGTTTTGATGATGTTCCAAAACGGGACAGCAAGGTACGCATAAATTTGCACCGACTTTAGAAAATCATAAAAAAATAACCGTAGCTCCGTTGGAGATGTGACTTACATATTTGGAAAGGTATAAGAGTTTATTTTCTAGAAAACATATTTCCAGATATTGAAAGTAAGTATAAATTGGTCAAAATCAGCTTAGTACAGTGGGTTGCAGAAATTATGCATAAAAAGAGAAGTTTGTAAAAAGTGTTAAGTATGATTTAGAGCCTTATATGGTTATATTAAGTTGTATAGACCAATTATATGTTAGATACATGAGTTATCATGTTCTAATTGTATTAGGATGGTTATATCATGGTTAGGTTCTCTTAGGAAGCTTACGAAATCTAATCAAGAGCAAAGGCGAGTAACGGATTTAGCTTCTTGTTATTAGAATATACATGATGTATTAATCTGGTTTAGCTTTGGGTTATAGCCGAAGGTTTTCAGGTTTATCATGTCATGATTCGGTTTTAGCCGAAATCATGTCAAAAATAGGACACCCGAAAGGGGTATCGTTGCCATGTATAAGATACTTGCAAGGGGTATCGTAGACTAGTGTAGGATGCTCACGAGGAGCATCACATTAAAATTAGGATGCTCACGAGGAGCATCGCTTTATGAGTAGGATTCTTACAAGGAGCATCGTATCATGTTTAGGATGTTCACAAGTAGGGTACTCACAAGTAGCATTGTAGACAAGTTTAGGGTGCCTAAGAAATGCACCAATAATCATGTAGCGTGCCCAAGAAGTGCACGATATAGAATTCCTATGTAAGAGTCGTAAGTGGATGAATCGTGCTTGTATAGTAGCATCCTAAGTGTATGACCATAGCATCCTAAGTGGATGACCACGACATCTTAAGTGGTTGACCACGCATCCTAAGTGGATGACCCGTACTTTAATTAGTATGTGCATCCTCCGTGGATGACTCGAGCAAACAAGCACGATGTTAGAATAGCACCCCAAGAAGAGTACTCGTTGGCTATGAAATTTAATATGTAGAACAGGACAATCGGATATCATCTAGTTATAGTATATGTTTAGGAAATTATACAAGTATGAGACGACTATATGCCATAACTACTATAGAACTATTTGTTTATAGAACCATGTTTAGAAATACAAGTTTATTCAGATTCCATTATCTCATTAAGTCGCAAGGACTTACCGTTCTCAGTTTACATTTTTGCAGGTTATTCTAAGATAACTAGGGCTTGTAGATAGCAGCTAGGAGCGCATTAGGAATGAAGACGGTTACGCTCGGTTAGGTGCTGAGCGACTCTTTCCTTGCTCCTTGATATTGCTTGTAACGCCCCAAACATTTTCAGAAGTCTTATTAAATGATAAATTATGTTTAAGTTCAGTTTTGAGTGGTTTAGTAGTTCACATGTATGTTTTGTATGAAACGGGTGAATATGGAGCGGTTGGGTTAAATATCATAATATTCATTTTACGCTCCCAAGTTTTGTATAAACCTTAACCATGTTATAATGTCATGTTCAGAAGTACTTTCCAGGTTATAAACATGTTTGTTTAATGGTATAATCACTTGGGTTAAAGTGGGTAAGAATCAAACCAAGTTTTGCGAAAAGATAGAATAAAACTGGGCTCGGACTAAGGCCAAGAACCATAGCCGCCTGCCGTGGGAGGCCCCTGAGGCTCCCAGCCGCTGTCCAAGGTTAGCCAGCCGCCGGCCAAGGGCCTTAGAAAGGTTTATGGGTTTTGTCATTCTTATTTCTTTCATAAAAGATAAACCGTAAAGAGTTAGAATACGTTCTTTATATCGATGGAAAGATAATTGAGTCTTATTTAAAAAGGAAATACTTTCAGGTTCAGAATTAGTATAGAATTTCATAAATGGGCTCCCGAAAGAGTCAAGGGTTAATATCAGAGTCTTTTCCGCATTCAATAAAAAAATTACTCGAGTTAGGGCGTTTCATTGTACATGTAGGTTAACCTATTGAATTCATATCTTGGGATCTCTAGTCAGCGGGGTTAAGTTTTCCTTCGTATAAACTCATTCGTTAATGGGATTTAGTCTCATTCCTTTTGATGACTTGTTAACTAACTCTTTGATTAATCCATTTGTAAGTGATGTGTCGCTGTACATGTGTTATTTATGATTATTAGGTTTTACATTTATATTTAGCCGACTAACCTAAAGATAATACTTTAACAGGCAGAGTACTCGGTCAAGAGTGAGAGTTAACCAATTATTCTATCAGTATTTTATTCTATCTAGATTAGTATAATTACTGGTTAAACCTATGCTATACATATTTACTAGAGGTAAAAGGGGGGTTTTCAGCCTGAGAAACTGGCACAGGTTTATGGTGACAAATATCAATTCTAAGCACAATACACACTAAAGCAAATAAACACAAGACAAAAGAGCAGAACGAGCCAAATAATAGAAAAATGTATTAACCATGTTAAATCTGATTAAATGTTGGTTTGATTAATTAGTGCAATGGCTGCTTATCTTGAGGCGGCATATCATTCTTAAGACTTAGGCGGTACTTCTTCCTAAGACCTAGACACGAACAATCCTGTCACGATTAACGCATCCGCATAAAGCATCCATTAGTTTAATTATAGTCTACCATAGGGAATTAAAGCAGTGGTGATCCTGTTAATACCCTAGCCCATCGGGACTTTACCCACTTATTGCTTAATGTTGTTTTATACATCGATAGTCCACCACCAAAATCAATACCCATTAATAAGTGAACAATACTGGTTAAACAACTATCGGGTCACCTGCCGGTCAACTAAGCTCATAATCAAAGGGTAATGATAATGTATCATTTGTGATCCTATTGGTCCGGGCATATAGAACACAACATGGAGAGCTATCCTGACATCTAGGTTACTGGTTAGGTCTCCCTAGACCCAGTTGAATGATAGGTCGCATGTATAAGCAAATAAACAAGTATAAGGCGATAAACATAATTAAAGAACAACGATAAATTAAGCAAAGCCTGATTAAAACAAACTAAACATTATAATCTTCATTAACATGGCTAATACCCGAGGGTATTAGCCCACAATCATTTTCATTATTTCAAACGTGATCAAACAATTAAAAATTGAATGATTAAGAAAGTAAGAATTACATGATGTCTTCTATGGAATTAGGAGTAGTGCTCGACATTGGCTGTTCTTCTTGGCTTGAGAAATTTGACTTTAGTTGTATACTATACAGAGAATGTAATATTGCACACTAAAACTTGTTTTTGAGTCTTGTATTTATAGTGTCTTAAATACGTCTGGATACGCCGTATGGGAATAAGTGGATACGGCGTATAGGGGTTAATTTCCTTAGAGTCCGCGATAAGATCAAATCAGTTATAATTACCATCAATCATATTAAATGCGTATCTTTAACTGATGAATAGCTATGCATACGGTGTATTGGTTGTAGTGGATACGCCGGATGGGGAATTGATCATTACGCGTTTCTTGTGCTGAGCTGGCGCTGATACGCCCTATCCTCATTGCTGGATACGGTGTATAGATGCAGAAAATAGTATTCTTCAAATGTCTTCATTTAAGCTCTAGAATTGCGCCTTTTTGCTTCTTCTTCACAAGTGACTCCATAATTACAGCAATAATAAACTTTAAGCAATTAAGTACTAATATCTTGCAATAATTATATAAAAATGTGTAAAATACGTGGGATAAATGATAGTAAAGTATGACGTTATTTGATGATATCAAATATCCCCCTACTTGAATCCCACTTGTCCTCAAGGAGACTTTAGAAAGATTTTGAAAATGTATCCCAACCGAGGTTAAGGATTTTCCGTTAAGCATTACTTTTATGTTCAGATCACATGTACAAAACCAAGCTCCTCATGAAATATGGAAATGAAATCACTCAGATCACTCAACTAATCTAGGGTGTATCATTTTAGTGGTACGCGCATTTGCTTAGTCGTGATTAGCTTTGTATCATAGGCTTGGCAAGGATACACATCTCCACCTCTAAAGCTAAGGAGTAACAAATCAAAAGGTAAATTGGGTATTTATTTAAATGCTCAGGTTTAATCATTCTTATAAGGATAAAGAATGATATAGGGTGTGGAGCTTCTGACTTTCACCAAAGGTCATCGTCAAACAAGGCAGCTGAGACATGCATACATGGCCGTAACGATGGAATAGACATCCACGCTCGTACACATCTCATTCGAGTAGATTCTAAGGTTAGTTATCAGGAAAAGGAAGTAAAATGGTTGTTAAATAAAATAAACAAACAAATAGATTAAAGCCAACAAATAAGGTGCGGTTGCTAGTAACTTTCCCCGACCTTTCCATGACAAAGACTCGAACTTATAAACAAGCGTCTCGATCATAGATGACAATGACAACCTAAGTTGACATTCCCATAACGGTCAACTTCCCTTACATCCCGAACTTTACATACTTTTACAAAATAAGTGGTGATATCGGCCACTTTTTACAATACTCTACATTGTTGATTTTTGTGCGTATCAACGAATAATTGATCCTTTCAAATAATTTCATTGGTGTAAGCTCTATGAACCGACTATCTTTTTCATCATTCATTTTTTTTTTCAACAACACATCATAAATCTCGGCGTAATTTCACCGTCTTCATAATCATCATTTGTCTGGCTAATTTTCTCTTTAACTTTTCTTCTTTCGGACATAATACATAATTGTGAAAGTAGCAAAAATATACGAGCTACAATTCCCATTGCATTGTGCAATTTTCCCGACCATTACATAGATAGTAAAATTTTCACTTTGACGCAAGAACTAAAAAACTTTACACGAAAGCGACTAACAACATTTGATCAAATAAGCTTTAATCTACACGGTAGGCTAAGGTGTAAAGGTGAAACGAAATAAATTTTAATTGGTGTAGGAAAAAGAAAGGAATGGCTCAGCAGGTTGTTCTAGGGGTATCTTTACTCTAAAAATGAGAGTAAGCAAAAGGGTTACACGGGGGTTAACTAACCAGTGTAGTTAGTTAATATTACGACATGTAGGCTTTTTGGTTTAATCCTAGAAATTTACTAGTCAAGTATGTTACTCCATCTAAATCCATAGTACTCATCATTGAGGTCTCGAGTGATATACCAAGCCAAGTTCTAAAGTCCACCACATCACCGGCACACTTATATTTTTGTAGAATTTTAGTAAGCAATTGGAAACAGATAGGCTTAATTCTCACAAATAGACATTAAGGGTTATAATGCGCTAGGTAATGTAACTAGTGATTTTTCACAAAAAGTTATGCTAAATTTTTTTTATTTTAAAATTTGATCCATTTTTAGGCATGTTAGCATTTTATTTGTGAAAATGAGGACAAGTACGTTCTAATTCTCCATCCCCCCACTTAAATTATACAACATCCTCGTTGAATAGACAAACAGTTAAATAATATGGGAAAAGAATTAGAACGAGGAAACTTCCCTGATAGTTTGCTCTGGATGGTTTTCCATTTTGAGTGTTTGAGCAAGAAAAGTGTTGACGAGGGCTTCAGAATGCCCAAGAGAGGTCAACACGAGGTATTTTCACACTATACATTAAATTCAGTTTCATTTACAGCAAGGTCCTGCATACAAGTTAGAAGACGTTTATGCAATTCGTGCTTTCGCTAACCTATAATAAAAGCAAACAATTAAACACACAGCTGTACAGGTTACAATACGCCGTATCCTAAACCCTAGGATACGCCGTATGTAAACCTGTGAAATACTGGAATTTAAATATTGAAATTAAAAACTGATAATTGTCTAGACATGCATACGCCGTATCCAGAGGGGTTCGATACGCCGTATGTATGTCTGGGCAGACAGACTCAATATAAAATTAAAATTCAAACAATTTAAATGCGACAAACAATTAAAAACATAACCGGGTTGTCTCCTGGGGAGCACTTTTGTTTCAGCCGGTCTTTAAGTTCGACCTTTTCCTTTGTTTTTCTCTTTTTCATCATGCGGTTTTGGGATTATGAACATGTAATCGATCAGTGAGTAGTGTTGCTGAACTTACTACCAGTCTTGATTCTATCATACACAAATAAACCAATCATCATATATATCAAAAAGAAATTGGTAAGTGTCATAAGTGTAATATGAAGTACAGATCATCAAAAGATAATAACATAAAGAGATCAGGGGTCGGGCTGAGCATTGGTGTGGTGGGGTGTGGAGGTACTAGCCTCCCCCGTCCTGGGCATGACACGCCTTCGAAAGGATAGTCCTGAGCTACCTACGAGGGTGCTGTCGAACGGCTAATAAGTCTGGCCACTGGCGTCCATAAGCTGTGTCATACAGTAGATCAGCCATGTGGAGTTGGAGACTCTAGACTGCTCTGTGGTAAAGCTTGAGACATCTCCTCGTAGGCCTACGACATCACGCCGTAAGTCATGCACCTCCTCTTCAAGCCTCTCAATCCTCTGTGACATAGTACGGGGTTGTGGAGCTGGTGGTAGTTGTGGAGGTGCCTGTGCTGGTGCTGGTACTGGTACTGGAATCTTTGGAGCGACCTCCTTAGCAGTCGGTCTTGCCTCATTCGCCTCATGGGCACCAGCCGCAGCAACCTGCTGCCTCACTAGTCCCTGGGCTACCCAAGCCCATGTGTCACCGTACCTCATGCAGATGTTGAGCCTCCTAAGCTCATGTAAATCAATCAAAGGGAGCTCTCGGGTGACTACATGCAGCCCTCTCAATCCCTCATCACTAACAAGCCTAAAATGCATAGCCAAACGCCTAATAAAGTGCCCTCCTGATAGCCTGGCCCCGCTTTTCCTCCCCTCCGCATGCCTAAACATATATTGTGCTAAAAGATGTGGGACGTTGGTAGTCCCATGTTCTATGCTGCGGAGGTAGAAGAGATCAACACCGGTCACCTTCTCAGGTGCCTACCCCCTACCAAAAATACTGTAAGCAATCATCCTGTGGCATAATCTCCTCACAGGGTCTCAAATAAGAACATAGGAAGGGGTGGGGCCCAAAAAATCACTGCCAGACGAAATCTCCATCTAATAACCCCTAAGATCCCCCTTGTCGGGGATCAATCTATCACTCCCAGCCTAATAGGCTCCAAACCCAGCCTCTGCCATCTTCTGCTCTATATGTAATCCCAATGCCAAGAAAACTGTCTCCATGTCATTCTCCTCCTAGCACCTCCTAGCTAAAAACATAGCATATCCGCAACATCCAACCTTATCTGAGTATTGCTCATCCGACAAGTGCTAAGAAACTCCAAAATAAACTCTTGGACAAGAGGCCCACGAATACTAAACAATATCCTCCATGCATGACTCACAAACACCTACTGTCCCTCTCCAGAATATACCATCCTCAACCTCACCGCCAGATCCTGCCTCATCTCGGGGGCCAGACCCTCAAAATCCAATACATGATCCCGGTTAACCGGTCTGCTCCATATGGTCTCGAGCCTCTGATCACAACTGTGTACAATACCCAGGGTATATCCTTTGACCTCGTATTTGAGCCATGGGTGCCTCTGATCAGCAGCGGGTAGAGGTGCCATATCTGAAAGATCAATTAGATTAGTAAACATAAGGCATAATATGGCGTATGTCTATAAGGATACGTCGTATACAGGGATTTGAGTTGAATACGTTGTATGCCTTTGAAAGGATACGACGTATAACAGGTAAAGGATAGTCCCTATCTTAGTTCAATACGCCGTATTCAATTAATTGGATACGTCATATTTGAGGTAAAACTTTTGGGTAAAAATTGATGTAATACGTCGTATCCAATGAAATTGAATACGCCGTAATGCATCTGGCGGTTTTAAAATCAAAAGGGGGTTTCCCTTATTTTACCCATTCCATCCCATTCTTATAATTGATGCCATGTTCCACTAGGTCTAACATCTAAAAGGACGGGGGGAAGACACATATAATAGTTTATGTAAACTCTAATTTAAAAATCTATACCTTAACCCTAATTCCTAATCGATAGAGAAAGAAGGGAAAGGAATGAATCATTACCGTCTGATTAATATGCAAGAGATGTATGGAATCAAGAGTGATTTTCAAAATCAAAGCGCGCGGTGAAAACAATTTTTATTGTGGGTAAAAAGTATGTGAGAAACGATCCAGCGTATCTAGCTGGGTTTTTATACCCACATTCGATATGCCGTATGGGGATTTTTCTGATATGGCGTATCAGACATTCAACTGATACGGCGTATATATGAATCTATATACGCCGTATGGAGACCAATTTTCAAAGTTTTTTGAAAGAGAACGTACCTTGGCCTCCGCAATGTTTGTATGAGAACCATCCTTATAATACCGCTTAGGATCGAATGGAATGCCGTACGACACATATAGATTTATATTAAGAAAGACTAGCATTCCGTAATAACTCCAGATCATGATATTTAAGTTAATGATAAAACTAATTTTTTCAAAAGTTTTAATGGTTTTACCATGATTCGTTTCAAAAAAACATTTTCCCCATGCGAAATTTCATTATCCTCTAAAAATTGTATTATACTGATATCGTCATCCTCATCGTCTTTTTCTGATTTTAAATCATCGTGATGAATATCGTTGAATAGATTATTAAAGCGTGAAACAATTTCTTCATCATATTTAGATAATGATGTTTCATCGATTAAATTAAATTCATTGATACATTCAGAAATTACAAGAGGTTTGGTTCCAAGATCTGATTTAGACATTAAGCCATCGTTATAAACAATGGCTGGAAATTCATTTTCAAAATCTTTAAAGTAGTCTAAATCATCAAAATAATCGACCGTAGGTTTGGGTGGCGTAGGCATATTCCCATTACCATCTTCTGAATCCGTTTTCAAATCATTAACAAAAATTATTTTATATGAAAATGAATTTTCATCAAAAATTACCGTGTAATCTTTGTCGTCGGATTCTTCTAATGATATTCTAAAATCAATTTGGTTTTCGTTAGGAGGACTTACAGTGGGTTCACACGGGGGTGTTGTGTCGGATGTGTTGTTGAAGACTATGGCTGGGAATTTAGTCTCAAAATCTTCTCTTTCATCATTGCATTCTCCCAGTATCCCCCTTGTTCTGAATCGAACGAGTTACCCTTTATTTTCCTGAAGACGATGGCTGGGAACTCTTCTTCAAAATTCATGAAGCGTTCCTCCTCATAATAATTCCTTATTCTACCAAATGTGCCAGTTTTCCAATTAAATGTTTCACTACGACTTTGAGCTTTTTCTTCTTCAAGTCTAATGTACTCTTCCATGGTGATGTTGGGGTCGTTCATCGTTTCCTGTGATGGATTTGCTAAAAGAAAAATGTTAAATCAACTAATACGCCGTATTCAGAGTACTAAATACGCCGTATTTAAAACACTTAATTAAAATGCGATAAATTAAAGCACTAAATGATTAGCAGTTAGAAATCAAAATTAATAATTTTACACTAAACAAGTTAAAAGTTAGAAATACTAAAAAGAATAAAGATTAAACTAATCACTCCCCGGTAACGGCGCCAAAAACCTTGATGTGTCATTGTATAGGTGTTATTTATGATTATCAGGTTTTACATTTATATTTAGCCGACTAACCTAAAGACAACACTTTAACAGGCAGAGTACCCGGTCAAGATGTAGCTTCGCGGTAAGTAGGGTGTCAAACACTAAGAGTGAGAGTTAACAAATTATTCTATCAATATTTTATTCTATCTAGATTAGTCTAATTACTGGTTAAACCCATGCTATACATATTTACTAGAGGTAAAAGGGGGGTTTTCAGCCTGAGAGACTGGCACAGGTTTATGGTGACAAATATCAATTCTAAGCACAATACACACTAAAGCAAATAAACATAAGACAAAAGAGTGAAATGAGCCAAATAATAGAAAACTGTATTAACCATGTTAAATTTGATTAAATGCTGGTTTGATTAATTAGTGCAATGGCTGCTTATCTTGAGGCGGCATATCATTCTTAAGACTTATACGATACTTCTTTCTAAGACCTAGACACGAACAATCCTGTCACGATTAACGCATTGGCATAAAGCATCCTTTAGTTTAATTATAGTCTACCATAGGGAATTAAAGCAGTGGTTATCCTGTTAATACCCAAGCCCATCGGGACTTTACCCACTAATTGCTTGATGTTGTTTTATACACCGATAGTCCACCACCAAAATCAATTCCCATTAATAAATGAACAATACTGGATGAACAATTATCGGGTCACATGCCGGTCAACTAAGCTCATAATCAAAGGGTAATGATAAGGTGTCATTTATGATCCTATTGGTCTGGGCATATAGAACACAACATGGAGAGCTATCCCGACATCTAGGTTACTGGTTAGGACTCCCTAGACCCAGTTGAATGATAGGTCGCATGTACAAGCACATAAACAAGTATAAGGTGATAAACATAATTAAACAACAACGATACATTAAGAAAAGCCGGATTAAAACAAACCAAACATTATAATCTTCATTAACAAGGCTAATACCCGAGGGTATTAGCCCACAATCATTGTCATTATTACAAACATAATCACACAATTAAAAATCGAATGATTAAGAAAGTAAGAATTACACGATGTCTTCTATGGAATTAGGAGTAGTGCTCGACCTTGGCTGCTCTTCTTGGCTTGAGAAATTTGACTTTAGTTGTATACTATACAGAAAATGTAATATTGCACACTAAAACTCGTTTTAAGTATTGTATTTATAGTGTCTGAAATACGCCTGGATACGCCGTATGGGGATAAGTGGATACGGCATATAGGGGTTAATTTCCTTGGAGTCCGCGATAAGATCAAATCAATTAAGATAATTACCATCAATCATATTAAATATGTATCTTTGACTGATGAACAGCTATGCATACGGCGTATTGGTTGTAGTGGATACGCCAGATCGGGATCATTACGCGTTTCTTGTGTTGAGCTGTCGTTGATATGTCGTATCTTCATTGCTGGATACGGCGTATAGATACAGAAAATAGTATTCTTTAAATGTCTTCGTTTAAGCTTTAGAATTGCGCCTTTTTGCTTCTTCTTCACAAGTAACTCCATAATTACTGCAATAATAAGCTTTAATCAATTAAGTACCAATATCTTGCAATAATTATATAAAAATGGGTAAAAATACGTGGGATAAATGATAGTAAAGTATGGCATTATTTGATGATATCAGTAAGCGGGTTTGCTATATTAAAAATGGGCTCATGAAAGAGTCAAGGGTTAATATCGAGTATGTCTTCCTAGACATCAATACGGCGTATCCGCCCCATACCATACGACGTATTGATTGTCTAGACATTATCAGTCTTTATTTTATTGCACTTTAAAAACATTATTTTCAGATTATGAATACGGCGTATTCACTAAACTGATATGTCATATCCACCAGTCTAACCTGTAATCAGTTTGTTTAGTTTAGTTTAAATTAACCGTATGTACCAAGATAGGAATGCACATGTTTTTCCTATATTTTCTACAGGACCTCGAAAAAGAAATATCAACGAATATTGGTGGAGAATTTAAATTTTTAGAAATCTTGAAGTGTTGGAGTCTTGAAACATCAAGGCGGCTGTTTAACACAATCTTGCTAATAAACGCAACTTGGAGAATCTACCGAGCAAATATCAAGGGAGTTTCTCTAATTCTTTTTAAATTCCCGTATTTAATGTTTTATATATACAACGAGGACGTTGTATAATTCAAGTGGGGGGGGGTGGAATTAGAATGTTTACTTGTCCTATTTTTCACATTAAAATGCTTAAATTATGCTCAAATTTAAAAAAATTCAAGCATATTTTTATGAAATTACTTGTTACATAACCCGCACACAATAACCCTTGTTAGATAATTGTGAGGATTTGACCTTTTTGTTTCTAAATGTTTACACAAATTCCACAAAATATGAGTGTGCCGGTGATGTTGTAGACTTTGAAACTTGGCTTGGTATATCACTCGAGACCGCAATGATAAGTACTATGGATTTAGATAGAGTAACTTGTTTAAATTGGTAAATTTTAGGATTACACCCAAATAGCCTTTACATGTTGCTTATTAACTAACTACACCGGTTAGTTAACCTCCCGTTTAAACCCTTTCCACTCTCATATTTAGAGTGTTGATCCACTAGAACAACCCGTAGAGCCAATCCTTTAGGAATTTACACCAACTATTTGCTTCGTTACACCCTTACACCTTAACCTACCCTGTTAGATTAAGTTTAATTTACAGTTGCTAGTTGCTTAAAGTGTAAAGTTTGTATTTCCCGAGTCTTGTGTCATTTTCTATCTTTGGTGCGGTTGGAAATTTGCGCATTGCAAATGGGAATGTATATTAGTAGTCAAAGCTCATGTGATTTTACTACCGTCATAATTATTGGTGAATCCGAAGACGAAGGAACTATCGAAGAAATTATCCGGAATTATTATGATCGTGAAGATGGTGAAACTACACCGAGATTTGAAGTATAGTTATAAAAAAATTGAAAAAAATAAGAAAAATACAAAAAGAGAAAGAAAGTTTGAAGATAATCGTTTCGCAACTACCGAAGGAATTACATGAAGGATCGATTATTCGTTGATACGTCTAAAAAATCAACGATGTAGAGTATTGTACAAAGTGGAAGATATCGCCACTTGCCTTGTAGAGTATGTAAAGTTTTGGGAAGATTGGGAAGTTGACCGTTACGGGAACGCCAACTTAGGTTGTTGTTTTTTATCGATGATCAAGACGTTGTAAATAGTATCATGGTAATGGTTGGGAAATAAGTGTCTAGCAACTTGTATCTTAAGTCATAATCTATTTGTTTCTTGATTTTTATTTAACAAAAATTTACTTCCCTCTCACCTGATGATTAGCCGCTGGTTTTACATGAATGAGGATTCATACGAACATGCATGTCTATTCCGTCGTTACGGCCATGTATGCATGTCTTGTACCTCGTTGGTTTATGACTTTTGGTGAACATTAAAAGGTTCCTACCATATATCATTCTTCATCCTAACGTTGGTTACATTCGAATGGGGATGTGATCAAACATACATGTCTATCTTGGCATTCCAGGTATGTATGTGTGCTTCAGCTGCCTTGTTGGAGTGGTACTTCTGGTGAAAGACTGTAGAATGATCAAACCGTACGCCTTTCCATACAAAAACCCATATTTACCTTTATAAACTTTTTACTCCTTATCTTTAGCGGTGGAGATGTGTATCCTTGCCAAGCTTGTGATAGAATACTCATCACGACCGAGCAATTGAGCGAATTAGTTACATGTTACCACATAGATTAGTTGAGTGATTTGAGTGTTTTCATCTTCCTATTTTGTGAGGTGTTTGGTTGTGTACTTGTAATAGATAAAATAAATGCTTTAACATAAAATATTCTTAGGGATACATTTTTATAAACTTCTAAAGTCTACTTGAGGACAAGTAGGATTCAAGTGGGGGAATATTTGATGACATCAAATAACATCTATTTTATAGCATCATTTATCCTATGTTATTAACCCATTTTGTATAGTTATTACAAATAATTGTTACTTAATCGTTTATATTTAAGAATTGCAGTAATTATGGAGTAATTGGTAAAAGTTAGCAAAAGGCGCGCATTCTAGAACTTAAATGAAGATATTTTGAAGATTACTATTCTGAAGACCAATACGCCATATCCATCAAGAAAGATACGGTGTATCCGTGCCTGCACTCAACAAAGACCACAGAGGAATAAAGATCAATACATCGTATCCAGCGTGAATCAATACGTCGTATTCAATATATGGAATCAATATAATATTCTGGAAGATATCAAGCATAGTCCCTACTCTAAGAATTCCCTAATACGCCGTATCCAACTCTTGGATACGCCGTATCCAACCGACTTCTAGACCTTATAAATAAAAAACTCAAAAATGAGTTTTAAGTGTGCTAAATCATATTCTCGATACCTAAACCACAAAAGTTGATTTTCAAAAGAGAAAAAGAGCAGAAGAGGTCCAACAACGCTATCAATTTCGTAGGAGACATCATGTAATTCCATATACTTTAGTAATCGTTTAGTTTATGGTATCATTCGTTAACTCGGTTAGTTTACCTTGGCTAAATTATCACTCTTGTATTTATTATGATGTTTGAAGGCTAATACCTTTAGGTATTAGCCATTATTATGAAGATATGAATGTTTGGTATTTGTTTATCTCGATTTCTTGATTTATCGATGAGTGCTTGTTTATGTTTATCAATTTATACTTGTTTACGCGCTTTTGTATGCGACCTATCATTCAACTGGATCTAGTGAAGCAGACTAAGCAGATCTAGAGTCTGGGATAGCTCTCCATAAAGTGGTAGCCCTCCTCATACCCCCAGACCTGCATTAGTAGCCGTGCCCTTTGAGACCTGGCACACACGACACTTCTTGACATAACGATCCACATCTTTCCTCATAGTGGTCCAGAAATAAAAAGCTTGCACCAATTGCAAAGTCCGATCACGGCCAACATGCCCCTCACCATGTAATTCCTAAATAATTTGCAAGCGAAGACTAGAATTAGAAATACATAGTTGATTCCCTTTGAAAAGGAACCCATCATGCAGAAAGAACTTTGGTTTCTCCCCAGCTTGCACACCCTGCAAAACAACTGAAAAATATAGGTCCACAGTCACCATGTCACGAATGACATCGAGTGAAGAAAAGGGCTTCAGTAAAATTGCCATAACTTTTGA
>BQNB010046544.1:0-30811 GCA_026074375.1 Tanacetum coccineum
CTTCTTCCCGTTAGCTGGGGTCATTTTTGGAATGGGTCCATATGAGTCTAGCATTTGGATAGTAGGAAAGTCTAGTCCTTTGTAGAACACCACTATTTCCTACATAGCATTCAAATCATGTTGAGGACATTTAAATAATAAACTTGTATACCTTTCCCACGCCTTGTATAAAATTTCACCAACTTCTTGTTTGAAGTTGTGAATTTCTTTATTTGCCTTGCAGTCTTTAAAGGTGGGCAATATTTAGCAAGAAAATTGCTTTTTAGTAGTTCCCATGTGGTAATAGTATCTATAGGTTCACTCTTGATCAACCTCTTTGCTGCTCCAACAAGGGTTTTCGAGAAAATCCTCAGCATGATATGATCCTAAGACACTTTCGGAAGGTTAAACATGTCAAAAATTTCCAGATTCTTCTCGATGTGCTCATTAACATCCTCTTTGTTTGTACCGATAAAGGGAGTGTCCCTTAGCTCCTTCAAAATGTAACAATTGATTTTGAACGTTGCATCATCCTCAATCCTAGGTCTCACAACTCCTGCACCATGGCCGGTGAGAGTTCATTCAATGTACTCCTCCATAGTCATGTCATCAATGTTTTCTTTTTTCTGTTATTTGAAAAATGACCCAAGAAGTATCATTAGCGCTAGCAAGTTACAATTAAACCTAAATGAAAATAAAATAAAATTAAAATTAAAAATTTGTGTCCCTTGTCAAAACTTTTATACACTGTATGGACTATGAAATCTATATGTCGTATACTTTAGATAAGTATACGCCGCATGCGTGCCTTAATAAAATAAAATCCAGTTCGAGAGTCAATACGTCGTATGCTAAGAAACGATCATACGCCGTATGTGCCTACAAAATGGAAATTCAGCAAAACCAAACACCATTCTAAAAACAAAAAAATGCTAAAAACCAAAATAAAAACGAAAATAAAGATACTAAAACTACTAATTTGACACATAAAATTCACACTTGCTCCCCGGCAGCGGTGTCAAAAATTTGATGTGTGAAATCGAAGCTTTAATTTTATATGCTGAATCTTTTAGACTTCACAAACACTCACCGACAGTGTACCCGTTCGTAATAGTATAGAGAGTCGGCAAGACCGGGTCGTTCGCTGGAGCGAGGGATACTAAGTGTCCAACTCGTAGTTTTATTCATTCAATTGCGCTTTTAATACGCCGATTATGTTTTTATACTAATTAACTTAAGACTGAAAGTAAAATAAACAGAAATAAAGTTGATAAATGAGAGATTAAGAGATAAAGGCATGAGTGCCTTGCCACTCCCCTAATTTCATCAATGACATATATTCCTAAGTGAAATCTTCATTTAGTCGTGTTTCAGTGAGTCTTTGGCAGAGGAGGTCGAGTACAGTCGCTTTCACTCCTTACTTTTTCTTAAAAGCCGATTAGGTAATTTTTGGAACAATATCGTAAATGATTATGCAAGCATTAAGCTTCTCAACTCATCTATGTGACATACATTTTTGTGTCATCTACAAGCGACTTAGTTTTTTAAATAAAGGAGACACGTACTTTCAGGTTTGTTATCTTAACTACCGCTTCTAAATCTTAAACCCCATTGTCTACCACTTTTAACCAGGTCAGCGCCCTTTCGGGTCATGCGTCACCATTAAAAATCACTTTCTAATGTGTTTTAATGATTCAAACAGGTTTTGTTCATGTTGTGTGTAACACTCCCAAAATGTGTCGCAGCGGAATGGTAACCGGGGGCATTACTTCATAATACAATAGAACAAGATATAAGAGAACGACCTCTAAATGAGTCGTTTGAAAGATAATCTCGTTGATTCAATTTAAATTTGAATAGTTATAACATTTGTCCCAAAGTTGCATCAAAATGAAAGACTGAAAATAATACAACGAGATTGATAGTTTGAATGCAAGTAGAAAACCATGAATGTAATCTTGTAAAATTTGGACTCCAATGCACATCAAGGACGTCAAGCATCTTATTCACCTGAGAAATACATGCTTAAAAGTGCCAACAATAAAGTTGGTGAGTTCATAGGTGTATAAAACTATAAATGTGAATCACAAGATTTAAAGGAGTACTCTGGATAAAATGAAACAATTCAACCCTCTAATGAAGAGAAACATAAAGAAGACAAAAAGACAAATGGAAGAATACTTTAAGGAAAAAGTATGAAAGAGAAAAGCAAAAGGAGGGAATATGCTTTACCTAACATTAGGTAAAAGGATAAAAATACAAATGTATTGTTTATTCCTTCTTTACACATACCTGTACAAAACACTACCCACTTGCTTTACTTATATATATGCAAGCTTGTAATAGAGATATGTAGAGATCCTAGACACCAAAGATAACACATAGTATTATGTGATAGGGTCCTCCTCCCATTAGTTCATGAGCAAAGCTATGAACAATGGGAGTTTTATTTGTCATTCAATATCCCGGTTGTTAGTCCGCAAACAACCGGGAACCCTTGTAAATCTTTGATTCATTTCTAATAAGATTATAACGCATTGAAAAGTACAAATGGTGTTATTAGCATGTCAAATGGGTCTCATGGCTAATATATCAGATATTGCATGATTAATGTGGACCAACAGAGACGTAATAACATATTTTTAAGGTTTTAACTCGTCAAAAAGTCCCTAACTTTTTGTTTAAACTCGGTTGTAAAAAGGGAGTATTTATACACTTTTTGTCTATAATTTTTACTTCATTTTTGCACAACAAAACCACTAATCTAACCACTTCGACCTCCTTCAAAATCAACTCATCCAAACTAACTTAATACCATCCAACTCTTCACCATAATAAGAACAAAACATGAAATATTTATAAAACTATTTAAGCTATTTTATAAATAATAAACTTGACAACATGTTTAATAATCTTATAAGTAAGTAGTGTTCTTGATTTCTTTGCAAATATTTACAAAAGTTTACTAGTTGGTGATATAACATATAATCATAATGTTTATGTGCAAAAATAAATAATGTAAGTATGAAAACATGTATAAACATAGTCAAGATGTATAAAAATAACAAGAGTAAGTAAAGTATGCTTACAAAGCTTATAAACACAAAATGAAACCTAGGCTTTGATTTTTAACCCATGAACATAATAAAAACCTCAACTTGAATAATGAAACCCTAACTTAATCCTTGAGACCCAAACTTAAAATCATCTTGGAACACCTTAGATATTAACCTTGAACACACTAGATTGCTTGTAATATCAAGAAAATAGAATACAAATGGATTTGTTTCTTGCTTATTTTGAGTCGTGGCTAGGTAGAGATAAAAGGGAGAGTTTGTGTGATTTTGCTAGTTATCAAATGAGATGTATTTTGCTAGTTGTATTGTTAGGATATCATTTCATCACCAAACACAAAAATAAGAAAAAGATTTTAGAGAGAGAAAGAACTAGAGAGAGAAGTAAAAAACAAAGAAAATGGTTACTAGCACATTGAAAGAAAAAATGAGAAGCAACACCCTCTCCACACTTGGAGAGGGCATTATATAGTTACAAGAGTGGACTATTCTTGTGGGCTTTACTTTGGGCCGGATATTAATACAAATGGGCTAGAGCCCGACAACTAGGCCCAACTAGCTTAAATAAAATTCCCGTAAACTACGTTTTACTTATACAAGGCTCGATATTTAATGACCATCACTTTTAATAAATACACGGCTAAACAATATCCCCCTAAGGGTGTCATCAATCGTGGTCTTCGTAGTGACGTCTTGAGTCTTGGAGCCTTGTATTCTTGGGAATTACTTTTGAATTTCCATTTGCATGCTGTGCTCTTGGATCTTGATCTTAACATTGATATTGCTTTGACATAATACGATATCGTGGTCTTTGGCCTGATTTGGGTCTTGACATACTGAGATCTCTAAATCTTTATCCGTGAATCGTTATGCGCCTTGCGATCTAGTTCTCTACCTGTATCACAAATCTTGAAAGCTTGCGAACAATCTCCCTCAAACAACAATTTCTTTTAAACATGATTACTGTAACCATAAAATGTTCTTACTGAGGTAGTGCTTGTTCATCAGAGATTGCGAATGACTTGCTAGTTGAGCTTTCATCATGTTTTAAACTTGTGTGAGCATGAGGTCTTGAATCTTGACTCGTCATGGACTAGAAGCTGCTACCGTCAGGAAAACCTGCAAGTATAGGTTAGAGATAAACATATATGGACGAAAGTGTCTTTGTCACTTCGTCGAATACGGTTGCAATAACCACGGTTCCCCGTTAATCAGTATAAATACTGCCTGTGATCAGGTAGAATTCAAAAGAATCTCCTTGACAGGGTTTCGCAGCTGCACTAGCCGTTCTCGTTACCGGAGCGTCTCAAAGCAGATAACACGGTAAGAGTGAATCAGATAGTTACTATCTTTCTGATTGAGTCGTCAATTCATTCTACTGGAACAAGTTTGATTCATATAGAATCGCACCATCGTTTCTTTCCAGTTGACACAAGTTTGATTCATATAGAATCTCGCAAGTCACCTACCAAGAGCTTGTTTGATGTTGGCTCAAGAAGGATTTCCATCTTCACTGTGAATACTAAAGAGTATCACTCTGATGTTCTGGCAATTATCACAAGGATAATGCGTAGGACTTAATGATACCAAATGTTGTATAATGATGTACTACATTTTGTATATTGGAATTTGTGTCCTAGTGAGATTTTTGATGGATCTCGTTGGCTCTAGACTCTATAAGTGCACATTTGTTATTTGGTAATCGGAGGCTGGAGCGGACTGCCACCTTTTCAATATCAACGATCTCGGAATGAGAAAGCCGATAGAAATGTGTTGATCTCCGTGAGAAATGAAACAGAAATCTTTTGAGAGATTCTGAGTGGCTAAGGAGGGTTGTGCATTGCATCACTGGGTCCATGATGACTTGTCTTCAATATCAGAATCATCTTTGTGATTACCGATAGATTATGCATTGACCCGGTTTCTGCCTAAGGTTGTATGGAGGGCTTCTTTCTTTTCACCCTTTATCCTTACAATTCTTTTTCATTCTTCAACCCCTTCAGTGCTTACCGAGACTTCATGACTAGTACCTTGTTAGGTTTATTCCAGCACTAGCTCCATCTCAGTCGGCACTATTCCCTTATTCTCACTTTACTCCTTTTTTCAATCATACCTAGGACTTCTACTCTATCTAATGGAGTGTTCTTGGGTAGATCCCTCCGGTTCTGGCTGGATCATGGAACGAATATACCTAACCTTAACCGCCTTATAACTTCCTGAGAAATAACAGTTGGTCGGTCTTTGAGATATTGCCATAAAGATCCATAAAACCATTTGATGAAAAATTAATCAACGTGTCTGAGAAATCATTTGAGACACATTGAGTGTTTCCAGAGTTACCAAAAAGCTCCCCCTACACATATGCACCATATTATGAAAGAGTTTTGCACATGCGAGGTTTAGGAACGCACTTATAGATTGAAGATCGTATCCGTTATTAATCCGTATTGATCACATTTTAATCACTATTCTCCCCCTCAAAAATTGCATATGTGTTTACAATTTTTGACAATTAGTGAATTAAAAACAAGTTAATGTCCGGAATTCACATGAGCCTAACAAAGTCTGGGGAGAACAGGAGTGCATGCAGAATGAATCATATTATTATACTCCCCCTCAATTATAGAATAGATTGAAAACTTGGAGTGGGAGTTTGTTGAGCACACAATTTTGAAAGAATTTGAAATTTTCTTTTTGAGAATATCTTGAAAAATTGTGCTCAACAGGAAAATATGTGAGATATATCTTATTTACCATCATTTTCCTTAGAACTTCTCTTGAGCATTCAAAACTTTGAATGTTTATATGACTTTGCTCAAGACCGAGAAGATATGAGCTTCCCGTTGTTTAGGATAAATGTACATAAATGAACATTTTCCTTTCTTTGGAGACCGAGTCCTAAGCTGACATTTACTTAGAAGTCGTAGAGAAAAAAATGAAAGGACATGTTTTGAAAGCATTTGAAACTCTCGCTCGAACTTCATTTATTCACCTGTGTTAATATTAATCAACATTTCTAGGTGCGCAAATGTTATCGATTGTCGAGAGACATGTCGGAGAAGATTCTTTTTGTATTTTTGAAATTTTTTGATTTTGTATTTTGTTTTTATAGGTTTTATATTTTTATATTTTGTTTTTCTTGGTTTTATATTTTTGTATTTTGTTTTTCTGATAAAATATATACAAAGAATTACTGAGATTTTGCAAGACGTTCAAGTTCTTTAGGAGATAAACTGCGCATACCAAGGCGACGAACCAAATAGTTGAATCGGTCTACTGGAAGAGCTTTGGTGAAGAGGTCGGCCAGTTGGTAATCCGTCTTGACAAAATACAGTTCAATTGTAATAATCAAGGCTACTAGCATACATTCGGGTCCCTTGTGTTATATTTTTAAAAAACAAGCATGTTATCCCCCTCACGGGTTTATAAAACAATTAAAGTATTTAAATGCGAGGCTATGAACTCACAAGTGATGTCGGAAGAGAATAGCGATATGAATAAGAACTTCGGGAATAGGCGTGTCGACCAACCAAGACCTATTCATTAAGTAAACGGTATTAGTTTCCAAGTTGGTAATAATTAATGAAAACTCATAAATAAAAGTTAAAATATATAAGTATACATGTATTTAACATGAATGAACATTTAAATGATGTAAGTATTTTTATACTAACTATTATATATTTTAATTTGCAACATTTAGCATTACAACTAGTATTGGTCCATATTACCCAAAACGCCCATTAGCCCATTAAACAAAGTCCCATTAAGTTAATTATTCTGATGTTATTACTCAAAGACCAGGTCCTAGCCCATTAGTAAGGTCCAAGTGGATTGGGCCTAAAGTTAAGTCCAATAAGTCCATTTTGTTTCATTGGGCCTAGTGGTCCAATAAGCCTTATGGGTCCATTTTAGCTCATATACAACTTTTATTATAACTATTCCGTGTTCTCCTGAGGTTAGGATTACTTTTATTTATCAGAAATGATGGTGGATGGGGGAAATTATGGTAAAATGGTATGTGGGGTGGGATGAAAAAAAATAAATTGTGGAATGGAATTTTGGGAAGATGGTGGTTTGGGTGGGGTTGGGAAAATTGTAATTAGTGTAAATAATGGGTGGTGAAAATGAATGAATGGGATGATGTGGATGAAAAATGTGTAATGGAATAGTTAAATATAAAATGAATAAAAATAGGGTATTTTTGTATGTGTGTATAATGGAAAAATGTAATGGGGTGGGATGTAAATGTGGGGATGGGGATGGGATGTGATGGAAATTGAATATAAATGTGAAAAATGTATATGTAAATGAATGTTGTTTAATGGTGGAAAAAAATGAGTGGATTGGTGGTAAAAAAATGGGGGGGATGGGTGGGGTTGGTAAATGGTTGGATATTGGGTATGATGGTAAAAATGGTGGATGTGGTGGGGATGATAATGGAAGAAAGAATGGGCGGGGGAAGAATGTGGGATGATGAAATGAAAATAAAAATGGATTTGGGGTGGATAAAAAAAAAAAAATTGGGGGATGATAAAGGGGTTAGTATTTTAAAACTCCCAATAAGTGTCCTTACCCGACCATAGGATTTTAGTTTACAAAAATCTCTTTACATAGTATAGTGTTCGGGTAGTAGTAAATTTTGTATACTTTTATGTTTACGAAAATAGTCATAATTTATAAACTGTAAATGGTATAATTGATATATTTATATGCTTGGATTCATAATTAAGTGTACTTTACAGATTCAAAGTCATTTTTATATCTCTTTTAATATTACTTATACATATGGGTATATTACTACCTAATGGTCAAGTTACTAATTAGGACTGAAATTTCACTTCACACCATTTTGTTGCCATTTTACAAACATAACGAGAGTTGTTCACTATCCAATTGATTCAGAATTTACATGACTTTAGCTACAACCCATTGTTTTCACTTTTTAATTGGTTCAGCTCGTAAATATGACTTTTTACACAATCTATACAACAAGGTCTAGATTTGACTAGTTTTAGTGTTTTGACCATAACTCATTCATTATTTACTTTCTTAGAATCATCCAATTTGCCCAATGCACATAAGAGATTTATCTATGGCCTTATATCATCAAATCAATCCTCAAACCTACCGAGTTTTATAGAATCTACTGTTCATTATAGCTCATACTTTTGATGTTCTTTTCACTTGTTTTTTATGACTATTTTAGCTATAATTAACCTAGATCTATACATGCATGGCCATTTTTATTACTTGATAATCAAATATCATACATGTACATATACAATTGAAAATCAAAAGAAAACATAAACAAAACTCATGAGATTTTTACCACAAGAAATATGTAGAAAATGATCAAATGATCAAAACAAGAACAAAGCTTCAATCTTCAAGTCATATCTTCACACTCAAATATAATTTTGATCACCCATATTCTTTCACCAAAATGACTTGATAAAAACTTGTATAACTTCAGCCCCAAAATGTATATAACCCTTCTTGAAAACCCTTTTAATCACCTCCAAAATACAATAACCATACTAGGAAATCATCTTAACTTGAGTGCTTAATATTTGATCTTCAAAATTTGTGAAATAAGTATTTTTGGTGAGATAGGTGGCGTCAAGGGTGAGAGGGAGAGATAAGAATTCAGATGTGAGTGTGAAATTTGAGTGTTGTGTGTGTGTTTGATGGTAAAAAATGAGCTTATGTATGCTTGGACTACAAATGCCAAGTGTACATTGTTATAGCAAGAATCAACACCAAGGGGACACCTCTCCCTTTGGTTGATCCGCCCCAATGGTGGGTTAGATAAGTGGGGTGAGTTGTATAACTTGTCCCACATCTTGTAAATGCGGGTATTATCAAAGTCTGATATTTAAAAAAAGTACGATTTGTAGCCGTTTTTCGTAAAACGTAAAAATAGTACGAGACACGAAAAATAAAAACAAATGCAACAAAAATATTTCTATGGCATTTTGAAAATATAAACGTCAATGCTTAACGTAGAATTCGCCGGTTCTTTGTAAACGTCACGTAAATTACAAATGTAAGCCCTAATTTTTCCCGGTTAGTCGTGAGTTCATATCTCAACATAAAAATGAAAAATATAATTAATACTCGAGAATAAAATAACGACCTGAAATTGACGGATTGTCACAGCATTTCCCCCTAAAAAGGGATCTTCGTCCCTGAAGATCAATTCATCTTGTCGCCCGCTTCTTATTAAAATCAAAGAGGTGAGGGTATTTCTTCCACATTTGATCCTCCCTTTCCCAAGTATATTCCGGTCCACGACTCGAATTCCATCGAACTTTGACTATAGGGATCCGACTTTGCTTAAGTTGCTTTACTTCCCTATCCATGATTTTGATAGGTTCTTCGATGAAATGCAACTTCTCGTCGATCCTTACTTCGTCAAGAGGATAAATATTCATCCGATAAACATTTCTATAAGTTTGAAACATAGAATGTATTATGTATTCCTTGAAGCTCTCGGGGTAATTCCAGTTTATTATCCACCGGACCCACTCTTGATAAAATCATTGAATGGTCCAATATAACGGGGACTTAATTTCCCACGTTTTCCAAATCGAACAACACCTTTCCACGGTGATACTTTCAGCATAACTTTTTCACTCCACCTTCGAGAACTCCAAAAGGTTAACTCTCACACATCCTCATAACTATCTGTCTACTGCGAGAACTAATAAATCGGTTCTTTGTTTTGCACAATCATCTTTTGTCGTTTCCATGAATCATTTCTGGTCCCGTAGTTGGGCATCTCCACACACTCCAACATACAGTTGATCTACATTTCCTTCTGGTATAGCTTCGAAAGATGCGCTTTAATACTAGCGTGATAACTATTTATTCTATAGAATTCGGCCAAAGTAAGTGCTTATCCCAAGCCACTTGGCTAACCAAAGTCAATACACGCAAGCACGCAACATGTCTTCTAATGTCTGTACTTGGGGTGGGGTCATTCCTCCGATGACCAATTGGTGGGGGGGGGGTGGGGGGGGGGGGGGGGGGGGGGGGGGGGGGGCAGTTTGCAGGGATGGGGGTAAGGCAAGAGAAAGATCTAATTCGTGCCACCAATGACTTTTGAAGAGATCTCAAAACCTTGATATGCGAAACGAGGGTATTGTTCAAATAATCGACACGGGCACCCCTCTACAAAACAATTCCTTCAAAAACAATCGAGTATAAGCTTCTCACCATATTATACTTCGTCATTCATCCGGAATAAATGAAGCAGATTAGTCAATCGATCAAAATGACCCAAGATTGAATCATATCCAGATGGTGTTCTTGGAAGCTTTGTATTGAAATCATTGTAATTTCTCTGCCGATTTCCAACAGGGAATTTTCCGGCTTGCTGGAAGTAATCCCGATGGCTTTTTTGGTGTTCACCTTGACTTTAGCACATTTTCAAGCACTTACTTGACATATATGTCCGCAATGCACCTTTCATATTCCGGAACCACCATATAACTTCCTCAAATCATGGTACATTTTATCCGACCCATGATGAATGGAATATTTTAATTTATGAGATTCCAACATGATTAGGCCTCTCAATCCTCCAAATAATGGTAACCATACTCGTCCTTTTAGAAATTTCGTACCATCGACTCTAACTTCAAATGGCTCCCCTTCGCCACGAAATCCTTCGGCACGTAACTTTTTTCCTCTTGCACGGGCTTTTAACATGTGCATTCTGAATTTGCTCGGGTAAATTGTTATGTATAACCGTTACCACTAAAGACAGCACTCGAATCGGTTCCTTAACCTTCCTGCTCAACGCACAGCGACACATCGCCTTTCCTGGGTGATAACGAATAACACAATCGTAATCACTCAGAAGTTCAATCCATCTACGTTGCCTCATATTTAGCTCTTTTTGATCCAAAATATATTGTAGGCTTTTGTGATCGGTGTATACCGTACACTTAGTGCCGTAATAAGTAATGTCTCCCATAGTCTAGAGCAAAAACCACGATGCTAATTCCCAGTCAAGGGGTCGTATAATTTACTTATTCGTTCTAAGTGCCTAGAGACGTACAGCAATCACCTTTTCTCATGCATCAAAACACTCCAAATCCTTTAAGGGATCATCACAATACACAACAAAGTCTTCACGCTTCCTTCAGGTTAATTGATAAATATTGGCTCACTAACACAATTTTAGCTTCAATGTTTGAAAGCCACTTCTTTGTCGTCGCCCCACACATAACGGCATAATATTTCTGAGTGAGTTTAGTTAAGGTTTTGGATATTAGAGAAACTCCTTAATCAAACCTTCGATAATCACCTAAACCAAACACCAAAAATTGTCGTACTTCCGTTGGTGTAGTCGGTGCAGCCCAATTTTTAATGGCTTCGATCTTCGCAGGATCAACATGAACTCCACTACTATCAATTACATGGCCAAGGAATTGCAAGGAATTAAGCCAAAAATCACATTTCGAAAACTTAGCGTATAACTTTTTGCTCCTTAGCAAATTCAAGATAGTCTTCAAATGTTCACCATGTTCCTCTTTATTTTTGGAATAAATCAGAATGTCATCAATGAATACAATCACGAACTTATCAAGATACGGCTTGCATACGCGATTCATCAAATCCATGAATACTGCAGGTGCATTAGTCAGTCCAAAAGGCATTACTTGAAACTCATAATGGTCCATAACGATTTTTAAATTAAAAAGCTGTAATTGGAAATGTCAATCCTTGCGATACGAAGTTGATGATAACAGAACCGTAAAATGAAATCTTCAAATAAACACTTAGAAACTAGACCTTGCAGCTGATCAAATAAGTCATCAATCCTCGACAATGGATATCGATTCTTGATCGTCAACTTGTTCAGTTCTCGGTAATCAATTCATATTCGGAACGATCCATCCTTCTTCTTCACGAACAAGACCGGAGCTCCCCACGGCGACGAGCTCGGTCGAATAAAACCTTTCTCTGACAACTCTTGCAGTTGCTTGGACAACTCTTCATTCAGATGGATTAAACATATGGCTCACGCGCCATAGGTGGCAGCAACCGGGAATAAGATCGATACGGAATTCACGTGCCTGGTTTGCGGAAGTCCAAGTAATCATCAGGAAATACCTCCAGAAAAATCTCGAATAACAGGAACAATCGTCTAATCATTATCTCATTTGATTCTTGTTTTTCACTACTTGAGCTGAAGAATAGCTCACAACCCTTCTCGATAAACTTTCGAGAATTTAATGCAAGAAACATTCTTTAATCGGAATTATTTCTATATCGCCTTCGATAACCAACGTCTTACCCACTAGGGAATTTCTAACCTTTTTTCTCTCCACACATAATACCACATCATAATAACGTGTATAACCAATCATCCCAATAATGACATCGAAAACTCCGTAGTTCTATTACCATTAAATCGATTGGAAAAGAAGGTTTAAAAGATTAAGTGTACACCCTATTAACACATTATTGGTACTTACTACTTTTCCATCGGCCAATTCGACTTCATAGCAAGTATCTAACTCAACTGGTTCAATATCAATAAGGGTACTAAAATTTGTAGACACAAAACTTTTATCGGCACCCGAATCAAATAAAGCAGTAGCATATCGATTATTGAGTAAGAATGTACCAGTAACGACTTTCGGATCTTGCTGAGCATCCACAGCTCCCAACTTGTAAACAGCTCCACGGTTATTTCCACCTTGTCCATTCTTTTTCAACTTAGGGCAATCTCTCTTTCGGTGACCCTTTTCATTGCAATTAAAACAAGTCACATCTTTTCTGTCGAGGCTCCAACAAGCAGCAGTCTTGTGCCCCAACTTACCACACTTACCACATTTCCAACAATCCCCAGCATGCTTCTTATTCTTGCACTTTGGACAAACTTCGTTGTCATTTGGTGCAGCATTGGTCATGGCTCCAGCATTAGCCCTTCTTTGGTTTTGCCGACGATTGTAATCGCGTCGATTGTCACCACGACCACCACGATCTCCTTCACCTTTCCTCTTTTCACCCTCAGAAGCCTCATCAGTCTTGTCTTGTATTATTTGTCCCATGAGCTGATAAGCCATACAGACAGCCTCATCAATACCAGCAGGCCTCGATGATGTCACATCACCACGTATATTCTTCGACAACCCACGAATATACTGCTCCACCTTCACCTGCTCAGGCTCCACCATTCTAGGACACAACAAGGCCAATTCTGAGTTACATCACGGTTTGTATCAATGGAAGCGTTTCAGGAACAGTACTATCACGATCTGCATCACCTGGTTCAGGAATCATTCGTCTGACATAAAGGACACCATTCATAATAGGAGTACACTGATTAACTTCCATTTGGTCTACACACTTAGCATAACGAAGAAGATACGACCATGGAACATAGTTCTCTTTGTTAAGCATAGGAGGGCGGGTTTTAGAACCGGCTGCATAAATGTCTTGTTGAGTCGAACTTGCAAAAGTGATTGAAATGCTAAACAAGATCCTTTAGTGGGTTAAAGTGATATGTTGTGTTGTGGAATTAGAATCATAACTTCAACGGATTTTACTCGTCATGATCAAAACCGATAATGAAATTAACGGATCTTACAAAGATCACTAGAATAACCGTGAATGATTTTAATTTCGAATCAGCGCGAAAAATTCCAAAAAAACTGAAAAGTGTCAATAAATCATAGAAAACGATGGTTTTGGCTCGAAAAATCTAACCAGCAAAGGGATGGTTTATACAGCGTGAATCCTCACGTTTTTCTCTTCGATTTGAGAGTTCACGGCTTAAACGGGACTTACGGATCAAAAGTATATGGACTGTTTTTAAACTGAAACCCTTTTCTTCGCTCGTATTCGATCGATCGCTAGTTCGATCCACACTAGTTCGTGTATCGAGTCGCTCGTTCAGATACGACGCTACTTCGAACTTGATTTCTATTCGTCGTAACTCGAATCGATGCAATTCGATCCACGCTAAGTTTCGGTCGATCGCTCTTCGTCGACGCTAGTTCCGATTGTTGCTCGTTCGAAATCCGAAGCAGTTCGATTGATGCTCGTTCGAATCGAATCCTAGTTCATTTGTTGCTCGTTCGATCGAAGCTAGATCGATTGTGCTAGTTCGAACGACGCTATTTCGGTAAGGTAGTTCGATTGGGGGGGCAGGGGGGGGGGGGGGGGGGGGGGGGGGGGTGGGGGATCAAGTTCGATGGTGGCTTGTTCGATCCACAAGAAATATCACTCGTTCGATGGTCCTTGTTCGATCGTCCTAGTTCGAACCAAACACACCACTCGTTCGATCTTCGCTAGTTCGAACCAAACTCGTTCGAACCTTGTTGAAGTCACTCGTTCGATTAGAACTTCGCTAGTATGTTGTCTCGATTCTTTGCGTCTTTCCGACCTTGCGTTTTGCACAAACAACCACAACGAACCACAACACTAAGCCAGAAGCCACTAAACCAAAAGGATCTGTACAAACAAACAAAAAATTCGAATAGAAAAAACTTTATAAGCCGAAACAATAATCTCAAATAATGTTACCACAAACAAATCACTTAACACACCAACCTTGGCCTCTGATACCGACTTTAGGATATCATTCATCACCTCAAACACAAAAACATAAGAAAAAAAGATTTTAGGAGAGAAAAAGTAAAAAGAAAAACATGGATTACTTGTTTCACAATAGAAAAATAGAACAACACCCTCTCCACACTTGGAGAAGCAGGCTTTAAATAGTACAGATGGGACTATTCTGTGGGCCTTGAGTTTGGGCCGGATGTCATAGATATGAAATGGGCGCTTGAGCCCGTCAACTACAGCCCAACTAGCTTAACTAAACTTCACATAAACTACGTTTAAACTATACAAGGCCGGGAATATTAATGACCATCCACTTTTCATAACATACACGGCCAATTCCTTCTCAGCACACATACAAGAGCACCTTCCCAATTAAGAACTAAATTCGTGTCACCTTTTTAGCATATTTTCTAAATTGGAGAGGCACGAATCAAAACTATTCCCAAAAACCGAGAAATCATCCGTAAACACTTCCAAAGTCTTTTCAGATCAATCATGGAATTCCTGGCCCTAACCCCCACCCCCCCCCACCCTCCCACCCCACCCCCCCCCCTCATAACACCTAAATGGCGGCGCCAAAGGACCCGGGGAGACATTATACACAAGCCAATGCAATGCGATGATACGCGAAAGTTTCACCATACGGGCATTGAAAGTAGTTTTCATCTATTCTAGTCCAGAGAGTGCGTCTACTTCTGGGCAGTCTCTTGAATAATCTACCCCTCCTATCTCTATCTCCTGATCAGCGTAATCTCACCACATAAAACCATTCAGCTAATCTTTCTAACCATTTGACCCTTCAACACGGCTATGAAAAATGAACTTTTCGAGACGCTTCATTCATGAGTCCACATATCTGTCTCGATTTACAAACAGTTTTCACCCACTTACACTAAAGCGTGTCTACGGACACTCCACAATACACATTTCTCTTCATTAGCATCAACGGTTATCCCACCTTTCTGGAAACACAAATTGCACTAAGTGGTCACTAACCCATCAGGGCTTCGATAAGAACAGGTAAATTCATCTTCCGCGAGGCACATCTCTCAACAGAACTCCCGGCATCAAGAAGTTTTAGGACCTCCTTTTTTATTACCTCATGAATTTTTAGGTTAACCCGTCTTTGACTTTGAACCGTGGGTTTGTAATCGTCCTCCATCAAGATTTTTTTTGTACAAAAACGAGGGTCAATACCCTTGATGTCGGTGATTTTCCAAGCAATGGCTCGTTTATGTGATTTAAGCACTTTTAAGAGGGCTTCTTTTTCAACATCTTTTAAACCTTTTGCAATAATCACTGGTAACTTGTCTTTTTCTTCTAGGTAAGCATATTCCAAATGAGATGGTAAATCTTTTAACTCTAATTTCGGAGGTTCTTCCATTGAGGATTTCGCCTTGATTATTTCTCCTTGCTTTAGGTCCATCGAAGGGAGTTGAAACGGGTCATTATTTAATAATTTTTCAATTAAGTAAATATCTCCCTCCGGATTGCAATCGGCATGATCAATTTCTGGTGAAATCGAATCATCCTTGAGATAAGCTTTGATCTCTTCTAAGATGAATTCAGAAGTAAGAGGCTCAGACGTCGGGGTGGGATTGCCACCCGAAGATTTATTAGAAAATTCTAGAAATTCCGGAGCATACACCTCACAAACCTCATCAATAATGTCAATTCGGTTTACCGACTTATAATTTGTAGAAGAGTATCTCGTAGTTTGATCTAGATTAAAAGTGATGGCTTCGTTATCAATCCGAAGGGTTATTTCTTCTCCATAAACATCAATTAAGGCACGACCGGTTTTTAAGAAGGATCTCCCAAGTATGATAGGTACTCGAGGATCGACTTCAAAATCTACAACAACAAAGTCAGTAGGAAAGTGGAACTTTCCCACTTTGACATAAACGTCTTCGGCGAGTCCTTTAGGATGAGTTATGGATCGATCCGCTAACTCAAGGGTCATCCGAGTGGGGGTAAGTTCGGGTAAGGATAACTTTTTTCCAAATGGAAAGGGGCATAAGATTTATACTCGCCCCAAGATCGGCCAAGGCGTGACATACATCTATTCCCGGGAAATTACATGGTATAAGAAACTTGCCTGGATCTCCAAGCTTTTCGGGAAGCTTTTTGAGGAGCATTGCCGAGCAATTCTCGTTCAACGGTATCTTAGCTAATTCAAGCAACTTTTCCTTATTCATAAGCAAACTCTTAATTGTAGGAGCAAATCTTGGCATCAAAAGTAAAGCATCCGCGAAACTAATGTCGAAGCGCAAATCTTGAAAGATTTGGAAGATCTTCTCCATTTGATTCGAAGCTTTGTCACGGGACTATGATCAATACACTTGAAGGATATGGAATATTCGGCTTAGGTAAAGTCTTTGGAACATCGAGTTCCAGAATTGGAATGGGGTTAACCGGAGGTGGGATGTGAGCGGTACTTCCTTGGAAATTATTTTGCTCCTTATCTGTTGTCTCCTCGGTTTCTCGTTACACTATCTTTTTTAGAGAAAGGATTATAGGAATCGAGGTCCCTCGTAAGCTACCCAACTTCGAGTAGTGATCGCTTTCATCTCACCCTTCGGGTTTGGAATGGTATTACTCGGAAGAGTACCCGAAGTTGAGGCTTGGTTTTGAAAGAATCCACTTAACATATTTTGCAAGTTAGTTTGAAAGACATTTTGTTGATTCATCAAGACGGCTTGTTGAGTCTTCATCAGTGTTTTTGAATATTCATTTTTTGAAATTGTCCTTTCAACGAATTGATTTGATTTTGCATATTTCTTATCATTTGATCATTAGTTCTCTTGTAGCTTGAAAACTCATTTGAAAACTCTTGTTGAACTTGATTATTAGGAACTTGAAAAGGTCGGTTTTGAAATCCTTGATTTTGAAAATTTGGAGCATGATTATTTTGAGCTTGAAAACCTTGATTTCCATGAAAATTTGTTTTCCCCGATTAAAATTATTCCCTTGACCTTGATTTTGATTATACCTATTTTGACCATTGTTTTGCACCGGAGCAAAACCAGGTGGTGCCATTTGGTTACTAACACGATTTGGAGGGTTAACTTGATTGTAAGTACCCGTTGCCGCACAAACACTAGATTGATTGTTATCGGTATTAGGACAATTGTACCAAGCATGAGGCCCACTACAAGTAACATAAATTTCCTCAACCGCTTTAACCGAAGCGGGAGTGACAACTTTTTTAAAAACAATCTCGACTAAGGTCAAAGTTTGGTCCGCAAGCTTATCAATTCTCTCATCCGTTTTACTAACACTTTCCCTAGAATTCGTATTCATCCTAGAAACATTTGATTTATTACGTGAATAACGAACTTTTGATTTATTCTCAATTATGTTCAAAGCCTCTATAGTCGTTTTACTCAAAAGATCTCCACCCGCCGCGACATTTAAGGAGTCTTGATCATTCTCGTTTAAACTGTTATAGAAGGTATCAACTTGAGTTAACTCTGTAAATCCGTAGTGAGGACAAGCTTTAAGCATTTCCTTAAATTGTTCAGATCTTCACTAAAAGTCTCCTCGAATTTTTGTGTAAAACGAGAAATTTCATTCTTTAAGTGAGTGGTTTTCGAAGGAGGGAAAATTGATTAACAAATTTGGTTACGAGATCCTCCCAAGTCAAGATAGAATTAAGTGGTTCTTTCTCGTACCACAGTCTAGCATTCCCCTCAAGTGAGTATGGAAACATCATAAGCTTAATAACATCGTTCGGTACATCCCTAAATCGTAAAGTCGAGGTAATCCTTTTGAAACTATTGATATGAGCGTGTGGATTTTCCCTCTCATAACTGTGAAATGGGTTAGCTTGAACTAGTTGTAACAAATTTGTTTTAAACTCAAAATGATCCGCATTAATTTCTGGTAAAACGATAGCTTCTCCATACCCTTCCGTGGGTGCACGTAGTAGCTCTTCCATTGTACGTTCCGCCATTGGTGCAACTTCAACGATAGTATGAAGCTCGGGTTCGACTAAGTTTGGAGCACGTCCTCTATTTCGAAGTCTCGGAATGGTTACGTTTGAATTATTTGGAAAATTAGAATTTCTGGTGGGCATGCACTAAACAAAACAAACGAGAAGAGAAAAATAATATATACAAAACTATTTTTGTTTCACCGAATAATCAACAAACTTAGGGTAACTCCCTTAAGTAAAATAAATTTTACAAAAGAGGTGCACCTTTTTCGTAAGTGACACAAACGGTAAATTTTTGAATCTTAAGTTCGGGAACTTATTGATGGATAATACTTCATTTGAAAGTAATATATGTTGGTGTTCTTTTACCAACTTGGTAAAAAAAATTATTTCTTATATTCACAAATTCACAAGAAAAATCGAAAAATCCGAATGAGCAAATATTTTTGTATTTTTCTTATTTATTAATCTTCTACTTATACTAAAAAGAAAAGTAAAATATTTTTTTTTACTTTTTATATTTTTATTTTTTTTGTATTTTTTGATTTTCTCAAAAGCGTAACTTTCGAAGACGAAAGGTTCTTCAAACAACGATCGACAAACTTCAAACGAAGAAATCTTAATCACAAATCCCTGGAAACGACGCCAATAACATGATACATCTCAAGTATATACATAATAATATTCAAAGTAGAGAGAAATTTACTAAAAATCCTTGAGGATAAAGATTTAAAGTAAAAATCTACACAAAAAATATCACACGTTAAACCAGTAAGTGATTACCGGGTCGTTTTCCCAAAGACTTATGAAATTGAGACCTCGTTTGTTATTTGGACAATGAATTGAATTGGCTAAAACGTTTTCGATTAATTTTCTAAATCTACAATTAAAAACAATTTAAACAAGCATGAAAAATTAACGATTAAGCAATAAAATTCAAATAACGGTAATTAAAGAAAACGTGACAAATAAGTAATTAAACTAAATTAAACCCTAAATGCTTTTCTAAACTTTCTCTAATCCTAAATGACTATTTAAAAGTAAAAAGCTAAGGAAATTCTAAACCGAAAGTAATTTAAGCCAAAATTGAAGAAAACGAGAACAGATATGAAAACCATTGAACTTTCAAAATATTAACCCTACGGAGGTAAATTTCAACCTAAGCCTAGAATATGATAAAAGAAAATCTTATAAAAAAGAAAATCTATTTTTTATGATTTTTCTAAGTTTTTAACAAAATTAATTCACGAAAAATATAAAACTTTAAGCTAAAAATCTAAAAAAAATAATACTAAAAATAGCTTATGATAAGCAGGATGCAGGAAAAATAAGAAATCCTGAAGTGCTAGACTAAATAAGCCGGGAAAAATCAAATAAGCAATCGAATTGCTTATTTATACTATAACTCAAAAAAGGGTCAAAAGATTATTAAATGCACCTTGAGACGTAAAAGTCCCAAGGGTGCATTGGTGTGGGGTGTGTGTGTTGAGTGCTATAAAAGGGAGAGACAATGTTAAGGTCGGGGGTTCGAGTCTTGCTCACTCCTGACTTCCTTGGTTTTCCCTTTTTTTATTTTTGCAAAAACCTAAAACGCAAAGTTGCAAAACAGCTTATAATAAGCTATTTTTGTGAAAACAACTATTTTCTAAATCACTAATAAGCTAGTTAACAGCTTAAAGTTAAGACAGAAACACTTAACCATTTTTTTTACTTTTAACAAAACTAAATAAGCTATCACTAACTTAAATCTAACCTAATAAGCTAAACAAGACTAGAAATAAGCAAATTGGATAAGCCATAAGCTGAAAAATCAAATAAGCACTTATACTAAACTGCATACTAAACAGACAGATAGCAAACTTTGAGCTTATTTTAGGGTAAGCTAATAGAACCTTATGGTAATCTAACTTATATCTACTTAAAGCCTGGCCTATAAGCTACTTGAAACAATAAACAAAAAGCATTTTGAATATCAAATAAGCACTAAAAAAACACAATGAAAAAGCTACTTATGTTGTTTTTGATGTTTTTGGTTTTTCTATGAAAAGCTAAAATAAGCTTAATCCTGGACTAAATTAGCTAAAAACAACTTAATATTAACCTAATAAGCTAGTTATGACAGAAACTAAACAAAAACTTAATACAATAAGCTAAAAATCATGAATAAGCTCTTTGATAAAACTGATAACCAAACAGGCCTTAAGGGCACTTTTGAGCTTAATTCCAAATAAGCAAATGGATCCTTATGGTTATAAGCCCTACACCTACTTACACAATAGCCAAAAAGCTACTTGAAACAGGTCTTAAAAACTAATTTGAAAAGCTAATGGACAAAGAAAAAGCTATTTGAAAACAGCTTATAACACTTAGTATGCTGAGTTTATTTATGGTGTTTCAAAAGACAAAATGCAATTTTCAAAGCTAAAACAGATGATCAATTAAGCTAGATTTTGCTAAATAAGCTAAAACAGATTTAACTATGACCTAAAATCTACTAGTGTCCGAAATTTAAAAAGCTAAAAACTATTTTAACTTGCTGAAATTTTAGATTGAAAAAGGACTTTTATCTTTTTAAGCTACTGATGCAGTTTGCAATGAAATGACTAAATTCTAAATTTATCAATTGCCGACCAAAGGACTAAGTTACTACACCTTTAAAACACCTATCTAAGAGCAAGCTAATTAAAACTAACTAGAACAGACTTTAGCCTAAAATTTTAAAGGAACTGATTAAAACTAGTAACTCACAAACTTAAAGATAACTAGATTAAGCCTATTTAAACTTATTAAACCTACTCTTATAAACTTAGATATGAGATTTAAAATGAAACTAAAGGATCAAATGGTCTTAAACAATACTAACTTTGAATTAGTACTGCTTAACCCAAACACTTCTTTATTTTCCTCAAATCCATACTTAGCTTATAAAAAATGAGATTTAATGAACAAATATCAAATACCAGATATTAATAAGCCTTTAACAATCCTAATGAACAGATTTAAGCAAATACTTAAGCTAAAATAATAAGCTATAACACTATGCTAATATTTTTTGTTTTTTCACTGATTTTAAAACAGAATACAGAAAACTAAGATTTAATACTAATTATTAAGCATTATGAGCATAAGACAACTACAATAAGCATAAGTAAGCTAAACTAACAGAAATAAGCAGACAAATAAGAAGAATAAGCAATTATAAGCTGAAATGCAATTTTGAGCTACTAAATGTAAAGAGAGAACTTACAACTACCTTTGCATAAAACAAGGCTTATAAATGATCTTTTGAGCTATCAACAAGCTCCAGCTTATCCTAGGATAAGCTGGTGAGGTCCTGTAAGCTCTTCCATTACTGGCTTCCTTTCCTTAATAAGTTGTGGCAATTTTGAGGTGGATTTAAGTAACAATAAGCTTAGTTAAGCTTTTGAGAGCTTAACTAAGTGAATACTAGCTTGAGTGGTGAATTAAGAGCTTATTGAGAACTGTTTGATTAATTAAGAGCTTATTAAACCAAATTGCTTATAAAACATAAATTGAACATTAAAATGAAAACATACTTTTATTAATAAAAGAGTAACTGGTTACAAACTTGAAAAAGAAATTACATTCACTGAATTAAGACATTACTATAAGCTAAATTGCAAAAATTACAAATTATTTAAAAACTAAACTAAGCTATATTAATACTACTCCTTTTTTACTTCTTGTGAGTGAAGCAGGTCTTGTATTTATAGGAGAAAAGAGAAGCTTTTATGTCTAATTTGAACGCTCCTCTTAGTCTTGATCCTGTCCTTTCAATCATTGCTAATCTTTGGAGGCTTAATCTTAGCCCTTGGATCAAAATGAGCACACGGATTGCCAAGCCGGCAATCCCACTCTTTGGGAGTGAGTGTGTTTCTTTAACACTGAATCCAATGCAAATTTCCCTTTTCTTGTGTGTTTCTTTAATAGCCCGCGTGTCATTCTTTGTCAGAGTCTTCACCAATCACAAACGTTTGATGACGTTTTTCTTTGATGAGATGACACTTAGTAATTGGAATCTCTTATGGCCACGTTGAATTGAGAGGGTGTGGGTTAATTGGGGTTTAATTTGAGCTGGGTAAAAAACCCGTTTTTCCCACCCCCCAAATGTTATACGTTTGAGGTTTGACCCAGGAAATGGGTGTTTGACTTGGACTCTTATAAAAAAGAAATGGGCCATAGGTTTATTATTTAGGCTCGGTGAATTTATCTTGGGCTCGGTTTAAAAGGGATTGGTTATAAAACATAATGACCGTTAGTCTTTTATATTAAAAGGACTAAAAGGACTAACGGTGTTATTAATTTTGGACTTTAGGTGCAAAATGATTTAACATTAAGGGCTCTTTTGGGATTTTGAGGGTTTTGTCCTTTGGGAGTTGACCATTGTTGACCATGGTTGACTATTTGACCATTTTGCTATCAAACTCCCGGCTCTTGTGCACTCTTTCCATTCTCGTGTTCGTGTTTGTCCGGTTTTGACTGTTTTCTTATGATTTTTGCAATATCCGTACCTACAAATTCACAAACAACAAAATACAAAAATACAAGCATATTTTTGCACAATTTGTTCATTTTAAGGCCATTTTTGGATTGAAAAGGATATGTGATTTCTCACATATCTAAATTCCTCAAACTAAGTGATTGTCGTGTCCTCACGCAATATTATATACTCTAAAACCAAATACCTTAAAACACTCCCAAACTAAATCTTTGAAAAGTAGCAAAGACTTTTGTGGGGAGAGTTTAGAAATCACAAGTTTTAAAACACTCTATTTTCCCATTTTTTAAAACTTTTTCCATTTTTATGATTTTTTTAGCAACTACCTAGAATATTCCGACTTTCGTTATTTCCATAACCGTTAGGGATCATAGAACAAGATGTATTTCGATCCGAGAATGCCTCAAAAAGGATAAATTCATCGTCCACGACTTTTCACTCCCGACAATTATTATATCTTAAGTGAATGTGCTATTTTGAATTTCAACCATGGATCAACGTTTTGCAAAATTCTATGTTTCATGTTCCACCCGAGAATAATGAGTTTGAAGGCGAGATCATCCCATGTAGCGACTTTCGTCTAGGCACATCCCAACCTTGCGGCTAAGTGACCAGGCTTTTGACACCCCACAGAGACTAGTATCGGGACTCACGGACCTTAGTTTCAAAAACTCTCAGGTTTCCCGTATATACATAGCTTATTTACAAACTTAAAATAGAATAGTCAAAGTTCAAAAGCATATTTAAATTTAACAAAAAGAGATCTATTTATTAATTCACACTTAATATTAAACATAACATTTATGCAATTGTAACCTTCAACCTTTTAGAAGGCTGCAATATCGGTTGTGAGCCGGCAAGATGCAGCAAATTTTTATCAGTCTCGGATTTTTATTCTTACTATGGGCTTTCTTTAGAAGGCTGTAACATCGGTTGTGAGCCGGCAAGATGCATCAAACTTTTATCAGCCCACAGTTTATAATTATTCTATATTATATTTTCATTTTTCATCATTTCAAAAAAAAAATTCTTTTTTTTTATAATATATAGAGAAGACCTCTTTTTGAAAAATTTAAGTATAAATTTGAACTAAGACTAAAATTTTTGCTATTAACTACATAAAATTTGTTGATTTAAGTTTAATCTCCAAAAATAGCACATATGATTAGTCCGGTTAAGAGCTTATGGGAGAAAAAGCCACAAAATATATACATGAGCTCTTAAGATTTCCAAATAATCCTTGTTTAGCATCACACTCATACTTAACTTTATCATTTTTCGTTCTTTGCGAATTTCCGCGAACGCTTAGCCTAAAATTTAAGGAAGAAGCTAGAGCTCAACACGCTCGATCGGGTCAAAATTTATTCTTATTCTACCCAGTAAGAAAGTCAAAATTGTGACAAAACACTTATTTTATTTTTGAAAATTTTTTAAAATTTTTTACATTTTTTTTTAAAATTTTTGTGGGAAAACGAGGTACGTGAGAACAACGGGCAAAGGTAGGTCAGATCATATCGAAGATATACTACCCCATACTAAAATTAAACATTGTCATCAATGTTTCCTAGCCTAAAGCTCAAAACCCCATACTAAAATTCAAAAAGTCGAATGCATAACCCAAGCATGAAGAGAGTATCACAAAAATCTCAAGCCGTTTATCAAGTATGTTAAAAGATAAATGTTAGTCGATAATAATCTAGGATATCGGATTTCCCCATACTAATGGCAAGCAAAGGCTAGGAAGCTCGAGTAGACCAGGACAAAACACTGAACACGAGAGTCTTTAAAATATTTGGGTTCATCCTACAAACAATCACAAGCACAAACAACAAGAATCGGAAAAGTACAAGCCATATCATATTAGAAATAAGAAAGAAGATAGAAGGATAAGCATGGGGTGCCTCCTACGAAGCGTTTTGTTTTTGGTAACCGAGTCACATAGATTGACTCGATCCCCAAATTCATTCGTCCTTGGAGAAAGTTTGGAGATCCTAGACTACCTTGGGTGGTAAGTCCCAAACGAGTGTGAAGAGTAAAAACTGATCACCAACATTGAAAATGCGGTTTTTGATCTTAGAGTCGTGAAGCTTCTTCGTCCTCTCTTTATATATCAAAGAATTCTCATAAGCTTGATCACGAAGCTCATTAAGTTCATTAAGTTGAAGCTTCCGGTGATCACCCGCGGTTTTAAGATCAAAATTAGCATGTTTCAAAGCCCAATATGCTTTATGCTCTAACTATAGTGTAAATGGCAAGACTTCCTGTACCACTAGTTTGTAGCGTACAATCCAATCGGTGTCTTAAAAGCGTACAGGAAATACAATAAAAGCATCATCTAGTTTGTCAGACCACGAGGCACGGTTCTCACCAACCGTCCTTTCTAGAATACGTTTCAAACCGCGATTGGACATCTCCACTTGACCACTCGTTTGAGGGGTGATATGCTTGGTTAAAATAGGCAAGGAAAGGGGGATGAGTGACCCTATACTTAGACAGGACTTTAGCAAATTGATCATTTATATAAATGGGGTCTCACGATCGCTTATAATAGCTCTAGGTGTTCCGAATCGGGCAAAAAGAGATTTCAAAAACTTAACTACAACTCGAGCATCATTTGTGGGGAGCGCCTTTGCTTCCACCCACTTCGAAAGATAATCAACGGCTACGAGGATGTATTTATTCCCATGTGAAGACGGAAATGGTCCCATAAAATCGATACCCCATACATCGAAGATTTCACAAACTTGAATAGCGTTTTGAGGCATCTCATCTCGTTGTGAAATTTTGCCTTGTCTTTGACACGTATCACAAGATTTGATCATAGTATGGGCATCTCGATATATGGTCGGCCAAAAGAAACCGGCATCAAATACTTTTCGAGCGGTGAGATTGGCACTATGATGGCCCCCGGTGGGTCCTTCATGACAAGCTTTGAGGATATCATTAGCTTCTTGCCCATGCACACACCTTCGAATGATTTGATCCGCACAAATACGAAAAAGATAGGGATCGTCCCAGAAATAATGTTTAACGTCCTTGAAAAACTTCTTCTTTTGTTGAGTCGTCATTCCTTTGATGATAAAATTCCTCGCATGGAAATTTGCATAGTCCGCAAACCATGGGGTACTTCCACTAGATATTACACCAAGTGTATCTAAAGGAAAATTTTCATTTATGTCTTTGTTTTCTAACACATCCTTATGAGGATTCTCAAGTCTAGATAAATGATCGGCCGCGAGGTTCTCACTTCCTTTTTTATCACGGATGGTGATATCAAATTCTTGTAGGAGGAGAACCCATCGAAGCAACCTCGGCTTGGCATCTTGTTTATTCAAAAAGGTACTTTAAAGCCGAGTGATCCGTATACACTATGCTTTTAGATAAGACAAGATATGGCCGAAACTTTTCAAAAGCATACACAACGGCAAGCATTTCTTTCTCCGTCGTAGTGTAATGAATTTGAGCTTCGGTCATCATCTTACTAGCATAATGTATAGGTTGAAAGTGCTTCATCTTTCGTTGTCCTAAAACCGCACCAATCGCGAAGTCGCTAGCATCACACATAAGTTCAAAAGGTAGGTTCCAATCTGGGACAACTAAGATCGGAGCTTCGGTAAGCTTCTTTTTAAGAGTCTCGAAAGCATCAATACAATCCTTAGAAAACACAAACGGTGTTTCCTTCTTAATAAGATGAGTCATAGGTCTAGCTATTTTGGAAAAGTCTTGGATAAAACGTCGGTAAAAACCCGCATGACCTAGGAAACTCCTAACACCTTGATACATACATTTAATTCTTACAAGTAATTAAAGATTTGAAAAAGTGTGGATTTAAGAAAGATAATTTTGAGTTGAATTACAAGTTCTTGAACAATCTGTTACCCAAATGGAAACAGTATGGTACACTGATGAGACAAACAAAGAACTTAATGGACATAAACATTAATGCTCTTTACAACATTCTGAAGCAAAACCAAGGTGATGTGAATGAAGAAGTGGGTATAAAGAAGAAAGAAGTTGTTGCTATTTCAAATTCGTTAGCTTTGGTTGTTGAGAAAATAAAAGAGACTAAAAGCTAAGAGAAAGTTGTTGTTGACTCAAAGTTAGAAGAAAGTGATGATGAAGATACCAAAGATTTGAAGAAGATAACAGCGTTGTTAGCAAAAGTCTTTAATAGGAAGAAATTTTAATCCAAACCAACGAATAACCATTTGAGAGCATCTTTAGCATATGCTTCTGTAAATAAGAACCAGAGTATGTAAAGCAAGTGGACAAGAAAGAAGATGGACAAAAAGGGATATCAACAAAGTTATGTGTTATAACTGCAAGAATGAGAGTCATTTTGCTAAAGATTGTAAGAAAGAAAAGGTCAAGGACTACAATTACTTTAATACAAAGATGTTGCTTGCAAAAAAGGATAGTGATGATCAAGTTCTTCTTGTTGAGGAACAGGCTTGGATGGAAATGAGTAGTGATTCAGAAGAGGAGCTGAGTGCTAATATGGTCTTCAAGGCTAAAATGGAAAAGATGATTTATGATTTAGAGGAAAGCTCGTCATCAGATAAAAATACTATTGCCGAGGTATCCTATTACTCTTCTGATTCTAAAGTGAATCTGAATTTGATGAACCTTCATATTATTATGATAAGTCTGAACTTAATTATGGTTTATTTGTGGGCAATAATGATGATCAATAAATTTTTCATAATGAAATTGAACCTGCTAGTGAAAACTTTGATGATAATCTTGTTGTATCTCAAAATGATCATGATGAGTTAGAAATTGATCATAATGAATCTAAACACAAATATCATTTAGTTGATAAATTAGCTATTAAGTTTACATAAAAGATTGCTAAATGTAAAAAAAACGTATTGAGAAAGCAAATCAACAAAGCAAAGATTTGGAACTTCAAAACAAAGCTTTACAAGATAAAAACCATGTTTTGACTAATTAAGTAAACACTTTTAAGGAGAAAAGAAATGAAACTAATGAACAAATAAAAGTGTTGAAAGAAAAGAATGATGATTTGTTTGCTCATAGGAAAATATTAAAAAAAGAACTCAAAGTTAAACATGCTGTGATTAATACTCACATTGAGTGTCAAGAATAGTATGCAAAACTTGAGAAAGAAAAAGAACAATATATGATCAAGTATTTTTCTCTTGTTGATAATGATAGACAACATAGAAAAAAGATTAATGATCAAGAGATTTTGTATAATAAAATAAGTTGTCAATTAATTAAGATGAATAATAATGTGTTGAACTTACAAAAGAATATATCGAAAAAAACAAAAGACAATTTCACGGCTAGAAGAGTGTATGCGTAAAAAGGATTTAGAAATTGCAAACTGTTTGGAAAGATTAAACGATTGTGAAAACAAACTTCATAAAGCAGGATAAACACGTCAGACTATACACATGATCATGCCTTCTAAAGATAAAATGTTTAATGGTCGAAAAGGAATAGGTTTTGATAATCCAAGTTATTTTCGTCAAGTGAAAGATTTGAGACCTAGTTTTTATGACAAAAAGGTTATTGGTCTAGGGTATACTCTGATGTTTCTCACACATTCAGATGAAGCTTTGAAAATTGACAAATTTAAGAGAGCAAGAGAAAATAAAATTGAGTTTTCTTATGATTATGTAAATTTGAATGCAAGTTATGTGAATGAAAAGATAAATTTTTCGGATGACTACTTTCAAGAAATAATTAATCCAGATTTTAAAAAGATTGATTATTAACAGCAAACAATTTCACTCAAACCATATGTTCCAACTGTGATTTTAGAAAAGATCATCATCAATTTGGAAAATAAAGTTGTGAGGCTCATGGAAAAAGAAAAATAACATTTGGAAACTATTGTGTCTTTGAAATCAAAAGGTTTTGAGTCTTGTGAAAGTGAAATTTCTTAATCGGAAAATCAAATTGAAAATGAATGTCAAGAGGTTGAAAAAGGTTGTAATAATTTGGAGAGTTCAAACGTAATTGCTCAAGGAATGTTTAAAATAAAAGTGTCACAAAGTGTTTCACCAATTTCTGTGACAAAAATATCTTGTGCTTCAAATAAAAATTAAAACTAAAACAAAAAGAAAAATACGTAAGAGAACATCATCAAAACATAATGACAAACAAGTTAATAATGATTTATTGCGTGCTAATATATATTTTATTTATTTTTCTGATTTAGACACACACATTAATGTTAGAAGACCTAAGAGTAGAAGTGTTATTTAACAGAAGAAAGTGTCATCTAATGCACCATGTGTTGATTTGTCTTCTTTATGTAATTCAAACATGAACAGAGATATTAAGCGATATTCTCGCAAAGACTTGTTGTCATGTAATCATCAACATCATGTGAACACTCATTGTGCTTATGCGTATACTGATGCTATGAATGTTTCTTGTAATTCGATTGTATGCTTCTTATGATATGAATAACATGTACGTTTTTTATGATGTGAATATAAGTCATTCTCGAGTTAGCAAGATGTATTTTAGGAAAAAGCCTTGTGATTCTTTCAACAAATGAATGTGCGTTCAACGTGTAATTCGAATAATTCTTTGCCTAGAACATCATTTAGGTGCTTTCCTAAAATGTAATTGTTAGCCAAACCCATAGCTAAATGGATTCCTAAAGTTTCTCGTTGAATAGATAAAATTTCTAAGATACCTAACTCCATGGGACCCATCCTAAAATGGGTACCCAAAGTTTGTTGAATGTCTTTGGTATTTTATTTATTGCAGATTGTCCAGGTTTTCCTTTAGATTCTCGACTCGGGATGTTCAAAGCATATGACGGGTAATCATACTTTATTGACGAATTTTGTGGAAAAATTTCTTAGAACGATTCGCTTCATTAATGATGATTTTGTGGTAATTTTCGGCTATAGAGATTTGGTTCTTGGATCAATGACGATCAAGAAAGTTTACTATGTCAAATGTTTAGGACATAACTTATTTAGCGTTGGACAATTTTGTGACATGGGTCTTGAAGTCACCTTTCGAAAGTCTACGTGTTTTGTTAGAACCAAAGAGGGTGTAGATTTTCTTACCGGTAATCATTCGTTAAATTTGTATACTATTTCTCTTAACGACGTTGCTTCAAAATCTTCGGTGTGTGTTCTAGCAGATGCTTCTTCTTCTCAATCTTGGCTGTGGCGTTAACATCTTTCTCATCTAAAATTCGCCACAATCAATAACCATGTGAAAAACAATCTTGTTCGAGGTCTTACAAAAATGAAATTTGAAAAAGATTATTTGTGTTCAGCGTGCGAACAAGGGGAGATCCATCAAAAACATCACAAGTCCAAATTGGGTTTTGCTTCTAATAAGCCACTTTATCTTCTTCATATGGCGTTTTTTGGTCCGATGCTTGTCGAAAGTATTAATGGAAAGCGATATGTGTCACACCCCGCCAAGGCGGAAACGCGAGGCATAACATGAAAGATATTAACATAGCACATGGTATCTTTATAGAGGAATACTAAATAGTGAAATAAAAGCAAAGACACAATGTGTCATGATAACTTCCATAATCCAACGACAATGTAAGAATGATAAGGGGTTACCATCCGTACAAGTCCTACAAAATCAAAAATATAAACTAAAATTTGAAACAAGCATATTAAACAAAAAACATAGCACAAATCATAGATCTTCAAACGCATCCTACGGTCTCACTAGCAAACTTTCCTAGCATCACACCCG